>WJSH01004339.1:45073-59512 GCA_009757365.2 Lepidium campestre
TCATTCTGTCATTGACTTCGAACTCTCCCTATAAGAAAATATTTTGGATGTGACTGGTCACTCAAGTAAAACGTTGAATAAAAAATGAGCGCTTGAATAGAAGACTGTTAAAAAACAGGCAGTTGGAGCTAGCGGTCGACAAACACCTATAAATAAGTCTGTTTTGAGCCACATGTTATACACCCATAAATAACTCCAAACGTCTGTTTCAATAGCTGATTTTCAAACGTTTGTTTCAACCGCTGATTTTCAAACATGCGTTTCAACTTTCATCTGCTGATTTTCAAACGCTCATTTCAACCGTTGATTTCCGTCTCTTTCAAGCGCTGATTTTTTAAACGGAGTTGTGATTAATAACAAAATAGGTAACATCTAATGCAATCAGAAAACAGTGATACTAAATTTAAATTGGTGATCGTAATTTTTTGACAAAAAAAAAAATAGAATCAATAAAATTTAGATGTCAATTGATTCTATTCAAGCTTGTTGTTACCAAATACTACGTCCAATTTGAATTCCAATAGGCTAATTTCCTTACCAGTTAAAGGACTCAACCGACTTGACCGGTTTGGTTAATCTAATTGAAAACCAATAAACCCATCCAGCATTATCTACATTAAAAAAAAAAAACATAATTAACTTTGTTATAGTCTTGGTTTGGCATTTCCTTACCATTCTTAAAATATCAAATTCGTTGACCAAAACAGATTTGAAAATTGTGCAAAAATCGAGACCGTTGACCAAAACACTGTTAAATATTGAGTTAAAACAATATTCTACATTGCTTTAAGAGATTTAGAAACATGATCAAACGGTTGTCAACTAAAATGAAGAATGAAGAGAATTAATTTTAGTCTAGTATTTATTGTTTAGCTTAGAATGTTAAGTGTCAACTAAATGTCATCAATTTCCATTACATTTTGACTGCATATTTAACCACTCATTTCAACCATTTGTTCAATATTATTTTCTGATTAATCACTAGAAACCAATTCAACCTCCAAAATCCAGAAATTATGTTACCAAATAAAAAAAAATCATAAATCCATATCAGAATCCCACATTGGAAATATGAAGATTTATCCAGTAAGAATAAAATTCATGAGTCACTCCACTCATTGCTAATTAATTTTGAGTTGAAAATTCATGATTTCTAATATAATATCATAGCCCAAAACTAACCCAACTTACGCTTCCTCACAAAAACGAATTTCCAATTATATAGTCCGTATAAGTAATTCGTGATATTTCTGAGATAATGAATTTAGACCATTTTCCATTCATATCTCGAGGAGACTATTAGAATATCATACATTTAAAAAAGTAAAGTAAAAACTATCGAATACTATATTAGATTCATAGGTGACTTTACTCCTTACAAATTGATATTAATTAATTTATAGTTGAAAACTGATAACATATCAAAATAAACAGCTATATGTAAGTAAAAAAAAAATCTTTATGTGTGCCAATTATGGTCGGAGCATGTAGCCACACATTGACGATTGTCAAAGTAAAAGAAGGTGAGCTAAAACGTGTGAGTCGTGGACATGTAAATTCCAAGTAAGACTAAGGAAACTTCGGTCCTACTACTTGCATATGTCTCATATTTTATTTTTGTAACAAAAGTTATCCTCCCATTAATTGAACTCGAGTAAGTATTAAGTATTTATTTATTAAGAAAAAATCCTCTATATATAAAATTCATATTTAATATTTTCAAAGAAAAATTATCACTTCTGCTCTAAAGCAAGACCAACGACACTAATACTTAAAAATCTATGGACGTAAACCAAAAACCATACCAAAAAATTATAAAACCATGGGAAGAAAAATATAGCTTTTGCATAAAACAATAATATAATAATAGTTTAAACCAACCACGAAATTAATTTGTTAAAAAAATATAACTAACTACTCATAAACGTTTTAAATAAGAAAAAAAGATGTATAGTTTTTCTCATAGTTAAAATGATCCAACTAATGATTTAAGTATCGAGATTTGATTTTTTCTCACTATAAACAGTAGATTAAAAAAAATTTAGAAAGTGGGCTACGCTGTGGTTCGAGACTTATCGATCTAATTGTTGATAAAAAGAATAACAAAAAAATATTAGTCATGACTTAAGTATAAAATTTCTCGGGTTACAAATATATATATATAACAAAAAAAAAACACAATTATTATGCATTTTTCTCTTCTTTTCTACATACAAACTATACCTTCAATATATATATATATATATATATCTAACAAAAAAACACAATTATCATGTATTTTCCTCTTCTTTTCCACTTACAAATACAAACTATAGCTTTAAGAAAATGAAATAAAATAAAAATAATATAAATTAAATGAAATGTGGTAGGTGAAGGATTTTACCGAATGAAAGACGTCAAGACATATTTTGCACAAAAAATAAAATAAAATAAAAACCATTTTCTTTGGTGTATATAAGACCATCTCTCTTCTTCTTCATCTCTCAGCTTTGAGCTTCTCTCTCATTGAAAGAACTCAAGCTTACAAAACTAAATTCAATAATACGATACCGTTTTATCTCTTAAATTCTTGTTATTCTTACCATCATTACCAAATCATGCATGCTACTTCGTCATCGTGTGATCTCAAGTTCCGATCAACAAATCTGACGGCTAGAAACAAATGTTTCCCTCACGCGATTCCAAAGCGCGTGTCTGTTACGTGTGGTTATAGGTCTGAGTCGTTTAGCTTCCCTAATGGTGTTTCCGTGAGTCGAGCTGATTGGCAAAGCTCATGTGCCATTTTATCCAGTAAAGTCGCTTCTGTTGAAAATTCTGGTGTTTTAGCCGAGAAAATCGCCGTCGTTAATGGTCACACTAACGGCTCCGTCGATCTTGGTATTGTCTCCGTTGAGTCGAGTAATGGGAAATTAGCACCGGTTCAGCCTTTGACGATTACTGATCTTTCTCCGGCTCCGTTGCACGGTTCGAGTGTTCGTGTTGCTTACCAAGGAGTTCCCGGCGCGTACTCGGAAGCAGCCGCCGGAAAAGCTTATCCAAATTGCGACGCAATTCCATGTGATCAATTTGACGTTGCTTTTCAGGCGGTAGAGCTTTGGATCGCGGATAGAGCCGTGCTTCCGGTTGAAAACTCGCTCGGTGGTTCGATTCATCGGAATTATGATCTTCTCCTTCGTCATCGTCTCCATATCGTCGGAGAAGTTCAAATTCCGGTTCATCATTGTCTTCTCGCACTTCCTGGAGTACGTACAGACTGTATTTCGCGGGTGATTTCTCACCCGCAAGCTTTAGCCCAAACAGAACATTCTCTAGATGTACTCACCCCACGTGCAGCACGTGAGGCTTTCCACGATACAGCGGCTGCAGCAGAATACATCGCAACTAACGACCTTCACGACACAGCCGCTGTAGCAAGCTCACGTGCTGCTGAACTCTACAACCTCCAAATTTTAGCAAACGGAATCCAAGACGATCCAGGTAACGTCACACGTTTCTTAATGCTAGCGCGTGAGCCAATAATCCCACGCACGGACCGGCCTTTCAAAACAAGCATCGTCTTCGCAGCTCAAGAACATAAAGGAACAAGTGTTCTCTTTAAAGTCCTCTCAGCTTTTGCTTTCAGAGACATTAGCTTAACTAAGATTGAGTCACGACCACATCACAATCGACCACTTAGGGTCGTTGGCGATGGAAGCTTTGGGACGGCTAAGAATTTCGAGTATATGTTTTATGTTGACTTTGAAGCATCAATGGCGGAGACGCGTGCACAAAACGCGCTTGCAGAGGTTCAAGAGTACACGTCGTTCTTAAGAGTGTTGGGAAGTTACCCCATGGATATGACACCATGGTCCATGACAGCAACTGAAGAAGCATGAACAAAAACGTATCATATAAATTTATTTAATTAAATGTTTTTTTTGTTTCTTGTAAAAAATTGTTATATATATTGAAGAATTAAATCGACAATGTAGAGCTCATGGTTCACGTGGAGATTAGGAGAAAACAATTTAATTTGATGACATGGAACATTGTTATTGATTCGTATAATATACATTAGTTGAAAGATTTTGTTTGAGGACCACCTATGTTGTTTTTTACACTCGACTTCGATTTCAGGTAGTTGTGTTTGTCTCATGTGATATTGTTAAGATTTTGGGTTTGGGATAAAACTTATCGATTCAGTTGCTGACAAAAAAAATATTCATCGGTAAAGTAACACTTGATTAAGTGGTTAAATGTCTGTAAATATTTTCATCATAGTTAATTCGATTTTAAAGAATTGTATATCCTCATGTAATCTTGTTTGGGGTTTGGAAAATCTTGTTTGGGGTTTGGAAAGAATGATCGACTATGAATTAAACAGCTTTCATTTGTTGTAATTGCATATATATTAAACCAAGATTTATCATTAATTTTTAATCTAGTTTGTGAAGATTTGGTTTAAATTATGTAATAAATACCAACAAAATGAAGTCAAGCTCACGTGTGGGGTTCTACTTTTTTTTTTGTCTTTGAGCAAACCAGTTAGCTGGCGGTTTGATTTAGAGGTAAGTCACAAGAAATTGATATAGAATTTCAACGAAATTTACATGTTGAATTATAGTTACAAGTTATTTAACGTGGATTATAAATTTCCACGTAGCTATGTTTTATATTTGGTTTGATGAGTTGTGAGTGTTTACTAGTTTATTACGTTAGTGTAATTTAGAGGCTTAAAACAAAAGAGAATTTAACATTAAAACCAAAAAGAAAAAAAAAACAAATGAGATAAAATGTACTTCTATACTACTAAAAAATTATTTATAACTAGGATTTAGCCAGAAATAAAATTTTGTGCTAAATATCACAGTTATTGAAATAGCTATGATATATTTTCAAATAGCAAAAGTTTTTTTAAAAATAGTGTGGTTATTTGAAAATTTTATGTGATTTTTACAATTTCGACTTAACCACAAAAAAAAACTATAGCTAAATTGTAGTTACAGAGTCTTAAATAAATTTAACCTATCTTAACATTTTCTCAACAATTAGATCGACAAACCTTGATCTATAAATTAATCTTTTTGTAAAACCCCAAAAAATATCACGTCGAGATTATACGATTCTCTAAAATCAAATTCTTTGTGTCTAAAACAATATGTAGGATATTTAACTACCAAACTATGATGGTCTTGACAATCTTTCTTAACCTTTAAACCAAAAGAAATGTTAGGGTTAGCATTTGAATTAAATCGAGGTTTAGTTTATTTGGTTTAAGCTTGGTTTGGTTTTTGTGCTGTAAACCAATCAGTACAATTTTCAAATATGATTTGGTTTTCGGTTCGGCATCTTCAAACCAATCTAAATTTAAATTTCAGGTGGGAAATGATTTACGTGATGATGGTAGGAGAGAACAAACAAATGTGTGGTTAGGTGAGAGAGGAATGGTTGAAAACAATTTGATGTATTTAATCTATAAAAAAATCTAACATAATCATGCGTATTGTCATATTTGATCATCATTCATCAACAATAGTTTAGGAATTTAATATATAGTCTTAATTATACTTTTTGGTAAATTTATGACCTTAGGAATTGTATGTACAATATTTTATGTCGTCATCAATTTAGCTTTACGACATAAAATGAGGCGAAATAAATCAGCAGAGGTGGTAGTTGGATTTGTCTCGTTGCAATGTTATTAGTAATGATAAATTATCGTATATTGGTTAATTAAGAGGTTTCTGACGAAATTTCAATTACTTTTTAGGCATAAATCCAATTATCCATAATTTTTTTAAAGATCAAAGAAGTCCACGTGAATATCCCTGGTCAAGAGGAAATTTCGTGAATTTTGTATTTGAGAAGAACTGATATTTGACCTAGACCAACATAACAACTCCTCCTAAAATGAAAATTATTAGATCGGAACACCTGGTTAATTACCATATATATATATATTATATACAAGTAATAATAGTTAAACTTTTAGCTATTAGATCTAGATATCATTAGTTAAAATTTTAAATTAATAAAGTTTTTTATTTTTGTTAAGACGTAATATTTGACTTTGTTGTAAATTAACAAAAATTAATATAATATACAATATGAAAGAGGAGTCAAGAAGAATGGCGAAAGGATGAGTAGGTAAGTTAGGTGGGAGTGAGAGTTATGTGAAGTGGTAGGTGGCGTTGTAGGGAGCCATCAACCATGCATTTTAAGATTTGCCTCTTTCTCTATACTTTTATGAATTTTATTTATTAGAATCTATTCTATAAATTTTAAAATATATTCACAAATATTGCAAGTCTTATAAATACTCGCCAGCTAAATATGCTTTATTTATAGTTTATTTAAAATTGAAACCTTTTATTTCAGAAGAAAATACATCTATTATTAGGTCTAATATTCGGCAATCACCAAAGGCATGATTCTCTATGATAGACATCGGACCAAACCTTATTACTTTTTCTGTGAATTTTTGTTGAGAAGAAATAATTTCTTCTTTTCCTAAGTACCAATTGTTACTAGAACCCTGGACTATACCATCATGCTCAGTCACAATCACTTTAGCTAGGTAAGAATTAATGACTATACTTTAAACTATTATATATTTATAATCCTCCTCTTTACAATAATCTATGGAAATACTATTTCGTATTATGAATCCAAATTTTAATAAACTATTAATAAATTTCAAATAGACAATTTAACAAATAAATAATATGCCAAGACGCAAATGTCATAGTTGGCTTGCCCTTAATCTAGTTTAGTATTAGGTGGTGAGTTTGAATTTCACCAACCTCCAGTTAAAGTATTTAAAAAAAACAAAGAGTAATTTCTACAAATGCCCTTTTAAAGATACTCCTCTTCAAGTACAATTTATCTTTGAAAATGAATCAAAGCAAAGGGATATTTTTTTAAAGAACTTTAGTTCAAAGAACATTTCTGAAAGTCTCCAAAAAAAAAAAAAAATATATATATATATAGTTACCATTGTAACAACTCTTTTTTTGCTATAAATATCAGTTTTAAAAACCCATTTATTAAATGGGTATTATAAAAGTTTAGACCCATACAAACTCATTTATCTAAAAAAAAAGAAAATAAAGTTATTTGGGTAAACTCATTTAATGAATGAGCTTTAAACTAACTAAATAGATACCCATATAAACTCATTTAATTAATTAATTTTTTTTTCTTAGAAATTGTTTTCACTTATTTACTTGAGATGCATTATAATTATATATTTAAAAATAATTATTAAATTTTGATTTTTAGGCTTTTATTTATTAATTTTAAAATTTTCAAAATAATGTGTATTTTGTATTTGTGCTCTCCGATCTCAATATTAAATAAAATAGAGAAATTAGCATGGAAAACTAAAAATTGGCCCAAAACTGATTATATGGCCACTTAACAGTGTTTTTCATTATATTTATTATATTACTACAATATTGTCAACATTACTTTTTTTTTTCAGTTTTCTCTTTCCTCCTCTATTTTATTTTCATTATATCTTTTGAATAAAAATTAAATCAAATTTAAATTTTCTTTTAAAAAAACACAGATTTTTTTTCTAACATATCAAGATTTAAACTTTTGAAAAATGATAAAAACAAATTTATAAAAATCGAATATATTATTAAGAACTTCAAATAAAAAGTCTATTTTCTAATTTCATTCTATACTATTTTATTTACATAAGTCTATTTTCTAAATCCTATTTTCCTCTAATTTCTAAACCCTAAACCCTAAATCACTCTCCTCTATTTTCTAAACTCTAAAACCTCCTCTTTATCCTCCCCTTTCTCTTCTTCTTCATTCTCCTCCTCTTCATCCTCCTCCTCCTTCTCCTTCTCTTCCACCTCATCTTTTTCTGTATTTAGTAGTATTACTATTTTTTTTATCGTATAGTATCATATCTATTGCATAAAAGTGTTTGAGGTTAAAATGGTCTCTACTGTTGATGAAATGATTATGCAATTAATTTTTATTTCCTTATGGTTACTCACTTAATTAATGGTCAATACATTGGTTATTGAGCAAATTGACCCATTAAAATATTCAGTTTACAAGTAATCTCTTAATTTGATTATCTCCAACACTCGTAAGGCAGATCCAGAACAGATTGCTGGACAAAAGCAATAAGGGTTTTGGGAGGTGGCAGCTTACGACGGCAAGTGTTTAGTGGCCGAGTGCTTCATGGGTACGACTTGAGAGCTAACAAGTGGGAAGTCATTTGTTCGATTAATGGGTTCTACGATATGTTTGCAGAAAGATAGAAAGAAACCAATTATGTTGAAGAAGAAGATGATGATGAAGGAAGGATCCAACAAAAAAGGAAGAATAGTGGAGTCAAGATATTATGTGAGGTATGTGAGGAACATGTGTCTTTTGGTTTATGAACCTGTATTCTATATTTTTCTCGGTTTGTTTATTAGTTTTATTATGGGCATGTTTGTTTCTAGGTTTGTCAAATGCATGCAGATGGTGCATCCAAATGCGTCATCTAAATGGACCATCCAAATATTGGTTATTTCTATTTCAAATTATGTATTTAGACGTAGCATCTAGATGTAAATGTGTTTATTTTGTGAATTTGTACCTCCATCTAGATGCATCTAATAACAAAATGACTAAAATGACATTTATAAATTATTACTTTAATTTAATTTATTAGTTTGAGATTTTGAAAACAAAATTCCCGCCAAATTTTTATAATTTATCTTATTAAACTATTTATTGGAAGTTATAACTTATTTTATTAAATTTGGCGGGAAATTTTTTTTCAAAAATAAAAACTGATGGTATATATTTTCGTTCATCAGAGGCGTTTTTGAAATACATTGGGAAAATTGGCGGGAAAATTGTGAGAGGAAAAAAACTAACAAACAATTTTAATAATTTTGTATGTTTATTTATTTATTTATAATTATTAATATATACAATAATTAATATCAATAATAATATTTGATTTGATTGTAATATGTAATTTTTAATTTGGGTGTTTAGTTTTTTTAAACTTCATTTACATCTAATTGCTTCCTCTAAAAGCATCTCAATTTTTAAAGATTTAGAACTAAGTTAAGATGCTCCATCCAACAACTCCATTCAAATGATGCATAATTATGCACTTAAATAAATAACAGTTGGATATAGCAGCTGGATGGAGAAACAAACAGCCCTATGTATACTGGTTTTCTAGTTTTTGGATTATTAAACTAAAACTAATAGACGATAGTCCACTTAAACGTCCAGACCAGTTTAGCATACAAAACTTGAAATATTTCAAAGAAAATCAAGAAGCAAAGTGTTAACATTAATTTGTATAGCTTCAAATCGCAACGTAATGGATCCTCTGACAGACACTATCCTCTGACAGACACTATAACGAAATACAGAAGTAACACACATATAGAAGCTTGGATGAAGATGACAAAAGATGCTTTAATGGCTCGTAAAACACTTTCTATTTAGCTGAAATTAAAACTATGTTGTTGATGCAAAGATTCAACTTTAATGGGACTGATTTCCTAAACCTAATCGAAATAACTCAAACTGAACTCTTAATGTGAAAAACGAATTTTTATTGATAATCAAGAGATTTAGTACAAAAGTGGAGCTATTAATTTCTCAGTATCGAAAATATCATAAAAGAATTGAATCCCTTTTCTCAACGTGCTCTGCTCCATTTTATAGCCCGAGCTCGTAACTTCTTCTCCGATAAACCTTCTACGAGCTGAGCAAATATCCCTTTTTTCAACGTGCTCTGCTCCATTTTATAGCCCGAGCTCGTAACTCCTTCTCCCATAAACCTTCTACGAGCTGAGCAAATATCTTTTTTTTTTTCTCCCAACGACTAGGTTTTGGAGCTCCTCATTTGAATTGCTCCACTTTCTTAATGAGCTTTTGTTTTTTTTTAGCTCTGGATTCATTTACCGAAATGGATCCGGTACCAACATATGTCGTTAAAGATAAGCTCATGAAGATCAAAGCCTCTTACAAGCTCTCACACACGATCACCACAAGAACAAACGAGGCAGCAGCAAAATAATAATAATGATAAGAATCTGAAGAAAAAGAAAGTGAGACGAAGATGACAACTAGGTCCAAGAAAACTCTCTCTATGGACATACGAGAAAAGAAGAGGAAAGCTAAGAAGGTGAGTGAGACAGCCCAAGTTTATAAAATCTGCATCAGCTGGTAAGAAGAAGACCTTGATGAAAGCTTCCGCTGCTTGATCAATGAGGAGAAGATTTTATGTGAATATGAATAATAAGTTTTTTTTCTCTCTGAATGACCTTGTTTGTGGTTTGACATCTATGTTAAAGAGTTACAAAAATAAATAATAAAATTTTGGGGAAAATGGGTAAAAAAACCCTGAACTTTACAGAAAACATGAAAAAACCCTGAAATATTTTAAAGATTTTAATACCCTAATTTTTACAAGAAAACATGAAGTATCTAGAGATTATTATTGAGGATTTAACAGAAAATGACCCCTAATTATTCAAAAGATTGTTAACATAGAATTCACTAATTTTTAGGAGACTCTAAAACCTTAGAGAAAATATCAACAAGATTTTGGTTGCAGATGATTTGTGTATTTTTTTTAGTCTTTATGACATGTTTTTTTTTGTCTCCATTTCAAGCATGGAAACTGTAGAGGTCTCTCCATTTAATGAATTTAGGGAAATACACCAAGGTAAAACATACAAGCTTTAACATTTATCACAAGAAAAGCAATACATCGAAGATATAGTAATAGACCTTGATGAACATAACTGAAAGGTGTAGCTAAAAAGGGAGAGGCTTTGGGGATGATGAAAGCATGAGCATCTTGGTCATTTCCGGTTGGTATAGCGCTAGGGCTTGTCAAAGCAGAGCCTCCTTCACCTTTGCGTCGTAGCCTCTTCAAAGGGTGTTCCGAGTCAGCCATGGCATCTTTCATCTTCCTCTACAAACTGATGATTAATTACTAAAAATTAATAAATGCATGAACATGGAAAAACACAAGTTTAGAACAACAAAGATGTTTAGTTTGCAAATTTCATGGGCCTTCTTTGCTCTGTCCACTTCATGAGCCTAGAAAATTTGATCAACAACAAAGACAAACACATGATAGGAAGGAAAAAAAAGGGAACATAATCTTATATTTGAATTAAAAAGTGGGAGATTGAGAGGAAATAACATACACTAACTTCAACGTCTTCAGTCTTCTTTTTCTTTCCTTTTCCTGAATGACCTTCATTTGTTATGTAGAGTGAAAACAAAGACAATGACATAGAAAAATGAATTAAATATAGATGGAGACAATAATGATACGATACTTGAACATCTTGGTCATTAAAGATAACATAGCCAGAACACTGTTATTGTCCTTGGCAATTCAGTCCCATTATTATCGTAAAGGGCAAGAAGTTGATTCAAGGCGGGCTTTGTTTGCGCATCCTTTGTAATTGTTTTTTTGAAGAAGGGGAACAAAAATGGAGCACTCTGATAAGAATAAAACCCAGCCAAGAAAAGCCAATTACAATTACAATCCAATCACGCAAAGTGAACTGTTTTTCATCTCAGATAATAGAAACCAAAATCGAAATAGATATACCTGCAACTTGAAATCGAGAGATATAGAGATGAAACCTGAAAGTTGGTAGCGAGGATCTATTCGAATCGACTGAAATTGAAGAAATACGAAATCAATGATAATGAAAAACTGATGCATACCAAGTAACGTATATAATATAATTATACCGAAACGTTTTTGGTTGAAGGTAAAAAGGTTTAGAATCCATGCTTATGTGGCAGTCTATTAGAGAACTTTAAAGAGATGATGTAGATGACCTAATCACCCTCAACTAGGAAGTTTTATTAGTATAGATTCTTCTATATTTTTATGTTAAACTATATTTGTTGTTGTAACGAGTAACAACATGTTTTCAATAAAATTCAATTTCTATATTTATTTTTGTTGAAAGGATATATTTTATTAGAACACTATTTTTGGATGCCACCTATTTTCTTACTTCCTCTCGGTGCTACACAAATAAGTTTTATGTTGTATAGTGGCACTTTTGATGACATAGAATAAAAAATCGGGCCTTCCCTCTCTACTTTTACTTTTAGAGAGAGAAATTTTCTCTACGGACCCTTTAGATTTTTCGGTTAATCTTCATCGTTTTCCGGCGAACTTTTCCTTTTCTAACTACCTCTCTCAAAGAAATCCATCTTTCAGAGAGGAGTTTGAGAAATCTTCACCGTGTTATGCTCGGTTCCGGCAAAGTCCGGTAATAACCTCCGGAGCTTTCGCCTTCGGTTTCTAGATGCCGACCTAGATCGGCTTCCTCTGTCTTAGCCCAGACAAAATCTCTTCCCGGTCACTTGTCAATGGTTGAAGAAACCCTTCATCTCCCACAGCCGAATCAAATCTTTGAATGTAATCCTTTGGCATTTCTTCCGTTGCTCACCGAGAAAGAGCGTTATGACGGTTAGTTTCTAAGACCAAATCGTCGGTCCTTAGGTACCAGAGTTTGTTGGAGCACTTATTTGAACGCAACAATTGATGAAAACTATGGAAGCAGGAGATCGTTATTAGGTCTTCAATCAACAGAAGAAGAAAAGGGTAAGCAACTCTCCGACGGCGTTTTCTTGGTGTCAGATCTCCGGTCTTTGCATGACGGTACGAACGCAGTGTGCGACACGTGGCGATCCACTTGTAGAAACAAGAAGAAGCTTAGTGTGTCTGATTTTAGGTCTTGTTGTAACCCAATATAAGAGCTTTTAGGCTTTGAATAAATGACAAAGTCTTGACAAAAAAAAAGTGACACTTTTAATGAAGGACAATACAAAAATTGATTACAGTTAATATCTAATATGTTATAGCACTTGAATTAATATCTAATATGTTCTATTACTCCAAAATTTTACTATGATTCCAAAATCACATGATGAAAGAAATTTATAGTCATCCATGATTTTAATTAACCTATTTGTATATGTACTTATTTAAGATTTGTTTTTATATTGAGTTATTTTCGACATAAGTCATGAACTTATTTCCTAAATTTCTAGACGAAATTGTATTCTTTTTGTTTTAATTTTGTTTACTGAAATACTAAATAGAATATAACTATTTCCTAAATTTCAAGTTTTTTTGTCATAAAACTTGTAAGTCTGGATTACAAATAATAAAAATATCTAAAATATTTTTAAAATTGGTTGAGGATTTTTATATTGTTTTGAAAGTTCAGAGTTTAAATTCAACCAAAAAATGTTCAGGTTTTGTGTAAATTTTACGGTTTCTTACCCATTTTTCCAAAATTTTGATAAAAACGGTAATTAAGATTACCTAAATTCGGCTACCACCAAAGGCATGATTCTCTGTGATAGACATCGAGGCTAGCCAAATAGCTTTTTATTAGTGAAGGATCTTTTTTTTAGAAGAAATCATTTTCTTCTCTTTCGGGGTACTAAGGGCATGCTTAATGGTGATATTTTGTGGGTATCAATAAATATAAAATTAATAAAAAAAAAACAAAAATAGGCTTTTTACATTTGATACGTTTCAGCGTATAGAGACAAATGATACGTCTCATATACGCTGAAACGGGGAAAAGGGGAAAAAGCGATATCTTCGTCTTCGGAGAAGACGAAGTGTGGAATCGATTTTGATCGATTTTGATCGGCCGATCGAAACACCAATTGCTTTGTGCTGATGGCGGATTCTTCGATATGTTTTAGTGTCTTCCTTGACCTGTCTACACGTTCGCCCCGACGATTTCAATTCTTCTTCGGGTCGGGTCAATGTCAAGAACGTCGAGAAGTTTATACATGGGACCTCGTCTATTGATTACCGGGGCATTAGAGAGGCTGCTTGCAACACCGGCGCCGGAGCCACCGCTGGTCAGATCGATTATTTGTTTTCAAATTTCTTCTTTTGATCCGCCTAGGTGGGTTCTTGTCGCTGAATAGCTATTCTTTTGGTTGATTCGTGAATTTCAGGTGCAATCGCGGTGACTTTCGTTTGCCCATTAGATGTGATCAAAACAAGGTTACAGGTTCTTGGTCTCCCGGAAGCTTCAGCCTCTGGTCGTAGAGGTACTTGCTACTAATTCTTCGCTCAAATGAGTTTACTTTGCGTAGGAATAAGTCGTAGATATACTTGTAGATCTTATCTGATGAAATGAAATTTTTGATTGCAAG
This sequence comes from Lepidium campestre, assembly GCA_009757365.2. Taxonomy (NCBI): domain Eukaryota; kingdom Viridiplantae; phylum Streptophyta; class Magnoliopsida; order Brassicales; family Brassicaceae; genus Lepidium; species Lepidium campestre. The sequence continues at coordinate 59,258 of WJSH01004339.1, forward strand.
GTTTGTTTCTATTGAAGTTTGCATGTTTGATCAATACCCTCTCTCTTTCTCTCTCTCTTTCTCTGGAGCTATGCTTGTGGTAACTACTTACATTTGTTGAAATATCATGTGGTGTAATCATTACAAGCCTACATAATATAGTGAAGAATGAAGGTTTTAGGGGAATGTATCGAGGGCTTTCACCAACCATCATAGCTCTCCTTCCAAATTGGGCTGTAAGCATCATTTTTTCTACCGAGCTTTGTTTCTCCAAGC
>WJSH01004359.1:0-54400 GCA_009757365.2 Lepidium campestre
TCGGCTTACTAGGTTCTTTGTCAAGAATTTGAGCACTAAGAGAGTAAGAGGGATGAATACCGTTGCCCTTAAGGGCTTTGATAAGGGCCTCAAGGTCGGACTTCCTCACGAACTCGTCCGTGTATGGAATAATCGCCGAAGATTCCTCTTCCTTGCCACGGCTTGACCCGCTTGTACTTGGAAGACTCGCCGAGTCGTCATTGGTAAAGTGACTTTGGCATTTTTGAACTTAGCCGGTTTGAGGGTTAGATGCAAGATCCAACACTTGTCCTTTGTGTGACCTCTTTTCTTGCAATGATTGCATGTCAAAGCTCTTCTTTCTTCATACGTCTTGGATGAGGGTTGGAAAACAACTTTGTTTGCGGTTACTAGCTCCTTCTTGCCATCAAACAACTCATTTGAACCTTATTCCTTTTGTAGTTGAGCGCATACTTCTTCAAGGTTCGGTAAGGTGTCGGACCGGAGCAAGTGCTTGATCACGTCCTTGTAGCTACCGTTGAGAGTAAGGAGCAATCCAAAGACTTTGTCTTGCTCTCTTCATTCGTTTAGGACCTTAGGATCGACGGTGCTTGGTCGGAGCATCTCAAGCTCGGCCCAAAGGGATCTAAATCTCCCAAAGTGCTTGGTGAACTTGGTGTCTTCTTGGTTGAGATCGTTGATGGCCTTTTTGACTTCATATACTCGGCTTAGGTTGGAGATGTTGCCATAGACGGTTTTTAGTGTGTCCCATAGCTCCTTAGCGCTTTCACAATAGGAGTAGGCTTCTAGGATTGACGGCTCAAGGGATCCTTGGATGATTCCAAGAACCTTTTGGTCAAGTTGAAACCACTTCTCTTCATCGGTTGTAAGCCCAACTTGTCCGAACTCGGTAATGGCTTCTTGTTGAGTGAGAATATGACTCCATAAGCCGCGACCACAAAGAGCTATCTTCACGGTTCTTGCTCATAGGAGATAGTTGATGCCTTTCAAAATACCCGGACAAAGACTCTTCTTGTGTTCTTTGTCTTCCATGATTAAGATAAGATGTAGAATTGAAGCTCGAACCGAGACCGAAGGAGATAAAGAATGAGAAAACAAGAGTTAACAAGATTTTGCGGAAGCTAATCGGTTCAAGAGCAAGGTTGCTCTGATACCATATTGATTTTAGGAAGAGATTTAGGAGAATATCGAAGATTGTGTTCTTGAGATCAAGAACGAGAGAAAGAGAATAGAAACATTCAATTTTATTTCTTGAAAGCTTAAGTTACATATAATAGGAAAGTGTTGCTTAAATAAGCAACTCAAATCGCAAATCACAAGGAAGCAAGCTTGAAAACACGCATCCGTACGGCGTCTGTACAACATCCGTACATCCGGCCATTGGCCGCGTTCGTACGGCAGCCGTACACTAGTCGTTGGAGCTCGGGAGTCGTGTCGTCCGTTGGAGCTTGGGAGTCGTGCTGTCCGTTGGAGCTTGGAAGCCGCGCACTTCCGTACGGCGGCCATACGCTAGCCGTTGGCGCTCGGCGGCCGCGCGCGTCTGACCGCGACCGTCCACGGCCTGTCACGACCTGATCTGCAGTACATGTGGCCTCGTCCTGCGGTAGATGTGGCCTCGTCCTGCGGTACATGTGGCCTCGTCCTGCGGTACGTGCGGCCTCATCCTGCGGTACATGCAGCCTCGTCCTGCGGTACTTGCGGTCTCGTCCTGTCTGCGGCCATCCGTCTGTGGCCTCTTACGTCCGTCCATCTGCGGCCATCCGTCTGCGGCCTCTTGCGTCCGTCCGTCTGTGTCCCTTCAATATTTTCTTCCCTAGCCATTAGAAAATAAAGTTAGGGTGATTAGTAGTTTTAGTGAGCTTGATCTTAATGTTGTTTGGTTTATGAATTAGCAAATGGAAGTTTAGCTAATTGATTGATTGGATTAGGGGTCAATACCATGGAAGTGGGTTGTGCTAGTTTATGTTGTTCATGCCCTAGGATGGTTGGTATTGTGTCCTTAAGCTTCTTGGTTTGATTGTTTCTCCTTAGGATTAATTACCTTTCCGTAAATCCATTGTTTTTATTTTGTTTCTATTTTCGTTTGCCATTGTTTTGTCTTGCTCTGTTTTGTGTTCATTTGCTATGTTTTTAGTTTGTTGCTCTGTTTTGCTCTTGCTCTTAATTTTTTTTGCTTTCAGTTCTTGTGTTTAGTTTAGGTTTTTAGTGTCTTGATTCAATAACCCTATTGCTATTAGCTTAAGCCAGAATCGAATATAGCTAATGCTTTAGATCTAAGTTCTCTGTGGATTCGAACCTCAAGTAATTCAATGTCAAGTTGTTCGTGCTTGTTGATTTATTTGATTGCACAATTACATTAACATCAGTCCACTATATTAGTACCCGATGGTTACATTTGTAACTACCCGGACCCGATACCCAAAATTTTGTCTGGTTCCGGTTTGGGTATTCGGGTCCGGGTTTTATGCCTAGGGCTAGTGTGGTCAATATCATTGGTCGTTAAATGCTAATCTTTGCTAAGGTCTTAACATGTTGAGTTCCCATATTCAAACCTTCTCTTCCGGGATTGTCGGTTCTTTGCTTGTGGACAAGCAAAGGATAAGTCCGGGGGAGTTGATATACACTATAAATAACTTTATCATGCATTTTCTAGTTCGTTTCATATCACTTAGATCCTAAGTTCATTCACTTTAGTATAGTTTTGCATTCATTTCGTGTTTTAGGGTCCTAGAACTAGAAAGTTGCGTCTTGTTGTCTTTTTGGGTCTTTGAGGTCTTTGAGGTCTTTGAGGTCTTTGAGATTGATTACACGAAGTTGGATTGCTGATCGAGGAGGAACAAATGGATTGGGAGCTATATGCAAGGATGGGAAGAAAGCGCTAAGCTAAGGAAGGATTGTAGATTTGGAAGAAGAAGAAGAAAGATCGAAGATGGGCCGCGACTGGCCGGACCAAAGGAGACACCGGCCGAGGCTGTGGCAAGACTAGTCCAGCAGACTTCACGACCGGTCAGTCTCAAACTACGATCGGTCCAACATTGGACCATATTTCCGAAACACTTCACCCGACCGGCCGAGGACACATGAAGACCGCCCGAGGACGAGTTGCGACCTACCGGGCACATTCAACCAACTGAAGCCCAGAAGAACAAGACCAGTCTAGCTCAACCTGAGACCGGTTAGTCATGAACCGCAACCGGTCAGGAATTGATGCGATTTTTGATGCATGAAGCTGTGATCGGCCGAGGCTAGAATAGGACTGAGCGATCCCGAGCTGCGACCGGCCATGCATTGAAGACACGGCCACGTCACTTTATCTCGGGTTTGACTCAATTTTTTGGGTCAACCCATTAGACTTGTATTGTTTTCTTTCCCTTTTGGAACCCTAAGTATTTAAGGGCCTTTTAAGTGTTTTAGGAGGCCAAGTCTTTTCATCTTACCTTTATGGAACACATTTAAGAAAATTTGAAGACTCAACCTTGGATGATGATCTTTGGATGATCATCTCCTATCTATTGAAGATTTCTATTTCTCTTACCTCTTTTCTCTTTATTATGTTTTTCTTTATCATTTCTTCTTTTTGTTTGTTTTGTCTTTATTTCACCATGTGTGAGTAGTGAAATGATAGGTTGATGTTTAGGTAGATTCTTGGGTTTTGATGGTTAGATCTTAAAGCTAGGTTGTTAGAGTTTTAGATTTCTTCACTTAAGGTGATCTTAATGCTAGGATTGAAGTAGCTAATCAAGACTAGATGTTATGACTTTCATTGCCCGAGAGGTGTTTGGTGAAATACTTGGATGACCTTTTTATGAGTTTTCCTTCCCTAGCCAATGAGAGTTGATGTTAGGGTGGAAAGTAGTCTTTGTGAACTTGATTGTTAATGCTTGTTAAACTTTTGATTGGGAAATGAGAGTTCAGCTTGATTGATTGCTTAGTAAAGGGTTTAATGGCATGATAGTGGGTTGTTCTAGTCATTGTTGTTCATGCCCTAGGATGGTTTCAATTATGATCATGTGCTTCTTGATTTAATCGTCTTTTCCCTGAATCGATTGTCTTGCCTAAACCTATTGCTTTGCCAATTGTTTGATCTTGTCTAGTCTTCTTGTTTGTTTTCGTTTTCATCTTGTTTCTTGTTTCAATGTTAATAGTTTATATTCTATGAAAAACCAAAACATATTGTCTCAATAGCTCGAGTCTAAGCCTTGCAATTTCATCGTATTAGTTCTAAATTCTCTGTGGATTCGAACCTCAAGTACTCAAATGTCATAGTTGTTCGTGCTTGTTGATTTATTTGATTGTTGGAAAAAGCGAACATCAAGGAGGCTGCTGAAATTGATGCATTGGAGGCTACTGAAAAGGCCTGAAATTCGTGCCTAAGTTTTGCACAAATGATTTCTGAAAATTTCTTGAACCCGAGTTCTGCACAAAAGTCTTCTTCTAAAAACCCTGGTTGAAATTTTTCTGCCCTTGATACGGCACGAACGTCTTGCCCTGAAACTGCGAGACTTAAGCTCGTCCATGTTGTGGATAAACCTGATCCTGCGGGTTCTCAACATTAGTACTTTTGTAGGAAAGACCACCCGGATTATACCCTCTGTTCTGGTTGAAACTCTGTCCAGTTACATAACTGATGTCATGTGGCTCCTTAAAATTTTCCTGAAATCCATAAGCAAAAGCAATCTCTTCTGACCCCACGCTGGTGTGCTCTCAGCAACATATCTATCTTGGCGTTTAGCTCGTCCATTCTCTTAGTTTCAAGACTATTGACTCGCACCCCACAGTCGCACTCTGGACAGCTAACACTAGAACTAGAAGCCAAGTTCTCGATGAGGGTATAAGCTTCTTCAACAGTCTTTGTCATGAAATCCCCATTGCTAGCTGCATTTAGAGATCTCGATCAACTCCCCCATAGAGGATGTTGAGAATCTGCTCTTCGTTGTACCCATGATGTGGGCAGTCTCTCATGTACTCTCTGAGTCTCTCCCATGCCTCACAAAAAGACTCACCAGATCGTTGCTGGAATGAAGTATTTGGACTTAATGTAGACATGGTCCAAGAATGCAGCTCTAGTTTCATCCAAGTTTGCAGTGATCCACACTCAAGAGATCTCAACCATCTTAGTGCTTTACCAACAAGAGAGAAGTGGAACAACTTTCACTTGATGTAATCCGCAGGGACTTCATTCGAACTGGTGGTGCTACATATTTCCTCGTAGGACTCGACGTGATCCATTGGATTTTCATATAGTAATCCATGGAACTGATACTGCTTGATCAAGTTGATCAACTGAGGTTTGATATCATAATCATGTCTCTAAGGAGCTGGTGGAAAAATGGCAGATCTGTTCTGATAGAACTGATGAGCCGTGTCCATAGCACCTATGGCACGATGTGGTAGATGCTGAACACGCGAGTTCTGCTAATCTTGTCCATTCTGAGGTGGCGGAAACTAGTGTTCATCCTGGCGCTGATGCGCCTGATTTTGCTCATCTTGTTGACGTTGTTGCTGTCTCAACATCTCCTCAGCTGCAACATCTGGAGCAATTCTATCATCCTTGTGACCCAGATGGTCACCATTGTCGATCGGAGCCGGCAGTAGCTGATTGTTACTCATTGTAGCTGCGGCTGATCGCGTTCTGCGATTCTCTCTCTTGTCTTGCAAGTTTTGCGTTGTCTGTGATCAAGAGATTCTCAGTGCCTTGACTTCTTTTGGTCATAAACCTGTACCAAGTTCAAGAAAATTCTTCAAGAAATCAGAATGATGAACTCAAGCATTATTCAGGGAACAAATAAAACCATCTTAAACTCAAAGCATACAATTTATAACTAATCCACTTCCGTGGCATCAACTACTTTGTCTAGCAACCTAGAATCCTATATTCCGTTGCTCCTAAAAATTCTAGACAATCATTAGGTTCAGGTTCGATATGTTCACGAACTTGCCTTAGATCAACTTCTGTAGTCTAAGGACAATTGCTCACCAATTGCTTTTTCATGCTTTTAAACAATCACTTTCGGTGCATTAAAAAACATAGAGATCATAAGCTAAATCGTCAATTCAACTTAAGTATTAATATTACAAGAGGTGAAGAGCCCTAACATAATCCCTATCTAGCCTCCATTCATTCATTCATAAAACCCTAGAAAATCCCTAAACTTGATTATGGGACTACTCACACATAACAAAAAGAACAACAAAGAAGAAAGAGATAAACATAATGAAATACTGAATTAAATTAAAAAAGGGTTTAGAAAAACTTTACCAAAGTCGAATACAAGAAGATCCAGGGAGAAGAAAAATCGCCCAACAAAAGAAGAAAAAAAAATGTGGAAGAGAAAAGAAGAGTTTCTAGATCTAAAATCTGATGGGAGAGAAGTGTGGCTGCCCTCCCTTTTAAACCTAGGGTTTCTGGTCTTTAAAAATGAGTTGGGTCTTAAACCAATAGGTCTAAACGAAATAACATGTGTTTTAACAAAAAGGTTGTCGCAGCATCTTTGGGACCGATCGGTCCACTTATTGAAACCGATCGGTCTTCTCTTTTTTGGTTCATTCTTTGCAGCACTTTCTCTCAGATCCGCCTCCAATACTCCAATGTTCCAAATCAGCACCAAATCACCTGAAGATGACTCAAAACATGCAAGAATGCGACACAACACTCCTATGACTCTAGAATGAAGAATATGCAAGTTATTAGTCGAAATATGAGAATAAATAGGTCCTAAATGACTAAAGCAAATATGAAATCTAGCTAACATGCATGTATATCACAAATCTCCAAATCTTGTTTAATCATCTCAGCATGGATCGACCAAATGATCAAAGGCAATGACCACTGCATGACACAAAGTCAAGTGACTCTTGTGAAGTACAAGAAGATGATTATCACGTGAGTCCAACAATTCAAGAAGAGGAAAAGGAACCTTCTCCTCAAGCTCAAGCTCCTACGGTTTATGAGGATGATGACCTAGAGACTATTGTGGACCAAACACCACTTAGAAGGAGTACGAGAATTTGCAAAGACCCTTCAAATTGGACACGTCGGTCTCCACCCATAGTCTACTTCAACAATCAAGTCGTGGCACACCCAATCCAAGAAGTGTGTTCGCTTGACCTTTTGCCAATGGAGCATGTAACTTTCCTTGGAAAGATAGACGCCAATCAAGTTCCTCAAAGCTATGATGAAGCCAAAGAACTTAAGGTATGGCGTGATGAGGTCATAGATGAAGTTGGGATCATGGAACACAACCATACATGGGATGAGTCCGATCTCCCTCTGGGAAAGAGGGCAGTTAGCTCCAAGTGGGTCTTCACTATCAATTATAAGAGTGATGGAGAGATTGAAAGGCATAAGGCTTGGTTGGTAGTGAAAACTTTACTCAAAGCTATGGCTCGGACTACAGGGATACTTTTGCACCCGTGGTCAAGCTCTATACGGTAAAGGTTGTCCTCTCTTTAGCTACTAACCTCTCTTGGGAATTGTGGCAGATGGATGTCAAGAACGCTTTTCTTTAAGGGGAACTTGAATACATGACACCACCTCCCAGCCTAGAGGATACAATCGGTCCCAGAAAAGTCCTAAATTTTGCAAAGCCATCTACGGACTCAAACAATTACCTCGAGCTTGGTACCACAAGTTGAGTAACACTCTCAAAACTCAGGGGTTCAAGAAGTCTGAGGCCGACCACACATTGTTCACAAGCCGCGGCCCGGAAGGAATGGTCGTGATTCTTATTTATGTAGATGATCTCATCATCACCGGCGATGATAAGGATGGTATTCGAGCCACTAAATCCTTTCTTAAATTGGTATTTGATATCAAAGATCTTGGTGAACTTAAGTACTTTCTTGGGATTGAAGTTTGCCATTCTCTTGAAGGCCTTTTTTCTCTCAAAGAAAGTATACACTTGACCTTTTGAATAAGAGAGGAAAGCTTGGATCCAAGCCCGCAAAGACTCCTTTTGAAGATGGCTACAAGGTCAATCGAAAGGGGGAGAAAGATGACCAACCATATGAGGACGCACCGCAATATAGGAGGCTTGTAGGTAAGTTGATTTATCTTACAATTACACAGCCTGACATTTGCTTTGCAGTGAACCAGGTTTCTCAACACATGAAGGAACCCACGGTATATCATTAGAGTATGGTGGAACGGATACTAAGGTATCTCAAGGGAAGTCTCGGCCATGGGCCGGAGATAGGATGGACCGCAAGTGTACTACCGGATATTGTACATTCATTGGAGGGAACTTGGTGACTTGGAAGACCAATAAACAAACGGTGGTTGCATGTTCTAGTGCCTAGGCCGAGTACCGTGCAATGAGGAAGCTCACAAGTGAATTAACGTCGTTAAAGATGTTGCTTAAGGATCTTGGATTTGAACAAGAAACTTCAATCACTATGCATTGTGATAATCAAGCCGCGATCCACATAGCCTCCAACTCCGTGTTCCATGAGAGGACAAAACACATTGAGGTGGATTGTCACAAGGTTCAGGAAAACATTGAAGAAGAAGTCATACTTCCATGCTACACAAGAAGTGAGGATCAATTGGCGGATATATTCACCAAGGCCACAAGTCTTAAAGTTTGCAACCACATTCATAACAAACTTGGACTTGTGGATCTTACCCGACCTTGATCAAAGGTCCCCTCACTCACAGATTGCATATTCTTTTTCCCTTAGTAGAGTTTTGTCCCAAGTGGTTTTCTCGCTAAGGTTTTTAATGAGGTGTGATTCGTGGGTCTTCCAAGTTTAATCATTTAGTCAAAGAAGAGTGCGATCAGGTCGCAGTCGGCCGGGGTCGAGTATGAGTCAGATCGTAGACGGGCCGCAAGCTTGGATCGCCACACACCACAAGCATATTGAAAGGGACCGTGGATAGTGCCATTGCTACGACCACGGGCGTATCACCACAGACAGAATTACGGCAATCCTGATGGGTGAGTCTTCACATACCGTGGGTCGAGAAGAAGACGTAACATGGGCATATCACCAAGTACCACAGGTCGAGAAAGAGGCTTACCGCGAGATGATTGATCACGTACCATGGGTTGAAGAATCATGTTCCGCGATACGATACTCGGCTTACCTCGGGTGACCCATCATATGGTCAACTATCAATGCAAAAAGTCAACAAAAATTGATGTTTGCTTTTTACGGCTATCAAATAAATACAACAAATAGAAACAACTGTGACATTGAAGCACTTGAGGTTCGAATCCACAGAGAATCTAGAATCAACACATTAGGATTGTAAGAATTCAAAATTGAGCTAGACCAATAGATAAGAGGAGATTAAACTAAAACTAGACTACTCAAAGAAACTAACTAGCAAAGTAAAATGAAACAATCAAATAGAGACAATGGGTTTAGATGAGGCAATTCATCTAGGGAAAAAAGCAATCAAACCAAGAAACTCAAGCTCACATTAGCTACCATCCTAGGGCATGAGACTCATTCAATCTAGATCAACCCACTCTCATCGCATTGAGCCCTATCCAATCAATAGGTTAAGCTAAACTCTCATTTGCTTTCCTACAATCACAAGCATTAACAAACAAGCTTACAAAGACCACTTTCCACCCTAACATCAACTCTCTTTGGCCAGGGAAGGAAAGCCCATAAAAAGACTCTTTTAGGACTTTCATCGAACATCTCTCAGGCGATGTCTTTCGCACCATCAAGGTTACTAGTTGATCAAGCTAAACCTAGCATTAAGCTCATCTTAAGTGAAGGAACAATAGATCTAACATCTTAAGCACAAGATTCAACCATCAAATCCATAGATCTACTAAACCATCAACCCATCAATCTACTACTCAACCATCAAAAGCATGAACCAAAGGAAGAAGATGAATATAAACAAGAGCAACATGATTGTTGCTCTTATGAACATAAACAACAAATTAAATCATAAAAAATGCATAAACAAAAAGTGTGAACATAAGCTTAGACAAAATGAACGAGAAAAGAAAAGAGAACAAGAAACCAAATGATGGGAGATGATGATCCAAAGATCATCACCCCCAAAAGGAGAAATCAATCTTCAATCTTTCTCCCTCCAAACTCTCTCTTAAATGGCTGCTCTCAAAACGATAAGAAGAATGTGTTTCAACCCTTAAACATTAGGGTTTTAAGGTTCCAAAACGAGTTAGGCCGACCCAAGACAAACCAGGTCAGATCCAAATGAAATAAAAGGGAAAAATATGTGCTGGAAGGTGGATTGGCCGGTCCTTCATTGATCTCGGCCGGTCCTTCTTTTGGAACGTCAAAATGGTCTGATGCCCGGCCCGTCTCACTTATGGTTTTGCCGATCTCATTTCTGGTTCGGCCGGTCCTGAGTAAAATCGCCATATCTTCCACACCGCTTGTCCAAATACCTTCACACCAACGTCAAATGAAAGCTGACTCGTTTGGCTATATTGTGTCAAAATATCATCCAATTACATGCACGTGAAGGCCTTCTTTTGCTAACACTCTTGAGCATGAAGTCCCAAAGGACCTATCATGAGTAAACTCATTGTATCTCTCTGACCGTTTGTCTCAATGCCTTCAAACGATAACCAAATGAAAGCTAACTCTTGTAGCTATCTTGTATCCAATTTTTACTAAATTCCATTTGGTAGAAGGCTATCAATCGATTATATCAACATAACCAAATTCCTTCTTCGTTTGATACATTTGACTTTATTGTTTTGCTCCACATTCATCTCCAAGTCTCCATTCCTCTAAATTGGTTCCAAATCACCTAGAAAAGACTCAAAGAAAGGAAAAATATGCAACTCTATATTCTAAGACCCTAAAATGCAAAATGAGTGAAAACCTATACTAAAATGAATGAATGCACTTCTTATATGATGCAAATGAAGCAAAAGATGTATGGAAAACTAGCTAATAATGATGTATATCGTAAACCAAAATGTGGAGTTTGATTTTCGCTAAGTATTAGGATCATTTGGATGGCTTGATCCTGCGGATTGGCAACATTGGTGTTCCTATAAGAGAGCTGCGGATTGGCCTTGTACCCTTGATTGTACCCATTCTGGTTCTGCACATAGCTGACTTGCTCATACTCATCACTCTTTCCATCCTGAACTGGTGGATCCTCACACATAAACTGAACGTGTTTCTGCTGAGCCAATAAGAGCTTATCTAACTTCTCATTCAATGCCTTGATCTCCTTCTTACTCACTGAATCTGAATCTGCACTACCCCTTACTGTCCTATCATAGTCCTCATTGTAGTTCCCATCGGACTGAGCAAGATTCTCCACAAGTGCCCACCCTTCATCTACATCCTTGTTCAGGAAGTTTCCATTGCTGGTTGTATCCAGGAGCATTTGAACTCGAGGAAGGGCACCATGATAGAGAGTGCTGAGAAGGGACTCATTGCTGAATCCATGATGAGGGCATTGGGTGGTGAAGCGCTTGAACCTCTCCCAAGCTTCAGAAAAAGTATCTCCATTCCTTTGCACAAACCCAAAAATCTCGTTCCTCAACCGTGCAATCCTAGAGTTGGAGAAGAACTTAGCAAGAAAAGCGGTCTTGCAATCATTCCAAGTGGTAATGGAACCATGAGGAAGAGTCTTCTCCCAATGATGGGCTTTGTCCCCAAGAGAGAATGGAAACAATGTCAGCTTGAAAGCATCTTCACTCACACCATCGATCTTGGTGAGGCTGCACAACCTATCAAACTCGTCCAAGTGATCAAGTGGATCCTCCGAAGGTAAGCCATGGAATTTGTTACTCTGAACCATGGAAATCAAGCCACTCTTGATCTCAAAGTTGTTGTTAGGAATGGTTGGAGGAGTAATACCAAGTCGCTGAACATGTGGACTTGGTGCATCACCAACCCCAATGGGTCTAACCCGCCTCACTTGAGGTACCTGCTATTACGGACCTTGGACATTATTCCCTCATCCGTGAACATTTGGTGGGTCTGCCATGTCCTCTATATCTAGTTGATCACCCTGAATCTTGTCCCGTTGCTCTCTCAGTTCCCGTGGAAGTTGATTGATGTTGTCGAGATAGCAGATGAGATTCTGGTTTCCCTTGGATCGTGTCTGCATACAACCAATAACCAAACCCAGATGAGTAGACTCGAGCTGTGCAGATCGAGACTACAAGTCGAGCACAAACAACTCGGGTTGATTCATTTGAGTGCCTCATGTCGTACGATGAGCTTCATTGTTTTCTTAGCATCATTGGTTAATTGTCTTGCCTTGGAGTCGATTGCCTTATCATTGAACCCATAATCTCTGAATCGTTTACCTTAGTTGTTTACCTGCCTTGTTTTGTTTATTGCTCTGTTATTGCTTTGTCATTTGCTAAGTTTGAGTTTCTTAGTTGTTGTTTGTTTGGTTCTTGTTTCAGTTTCTGTTTTAGGTTGATTTAGTTGTGATCTGATTTTAAAATCTGATTGCTCTAGCTTGAGTTAGGATTGAATATAACTATTGTGTTAGTTCTAGGTTCGTTGTGGATTCGATACCTTAAATGCTACATTGACAAGATATGCACAAGAGGTTTATTCTATAGTTTGAAGTGTTGAAACCTCTTGTTATCAAATTGGCGCTGTTGTCGGGGACTCTAAGCAATTAGCCATTAGTTTTAAAATTCAGCTTAAGACTAGTTTTTATTTCATCTTGTTTAGTTACTAAATTCTCGTTCTGTTTTGCTTTGAAGGTGCATGCAGCTACGAAGCCAACGAGGAGAACTTCTTGAGGGTGTTTCAGAGGTTGACACATTTGAAAAGTCGAATAGAAGAGCAACTAGAGAGAGATGTGATAAAGAGCGTAAGGATCACCTTCATCGATTGGGGATGGAAACTCACGGTAATGAACCTGTTGGGGTTAGAGTACAAGTACCTCAACAAGGAGGTGCTCAAGGAGTAGGAGTTGAAGCGCTTCAACAAGGAGGTGTGAATGGCGTTGGAGTTCAGTACCTACCTTCGGGTTTTGGACAGCCAACTGCTAGACCCATTGGGGCGTTTGATGAGCCTAATCTCAGGGTCATGCAGACCGGAATCCCTACTCCTGTGATTGCAGCCAACAACTTTGATGTTAAATCAAGCCTTATCAACATAGCGCAGAGCCAAAGGTACAATGGACTGCCTTTGGAGGACCCTTTAGATCACCTTGATCAGTTTTAGAGGTTGTGTAGAACGGTTAAGATGAATGGAGTACCGGAGGATGCAATCAAGATGATTTGGTTTCCCTTTTCTCTTGGAAACAAAGCAGCTCAATGGGAGAGGAATGTCCCTTCTGTTTCGGTATCTACTTGGGAGGATTGCAATAAGGAGTTCATCAACAAGTTCTACTCTAAGCGAAAGACCGCCAAGATAAGGAATGATATTACTACCTTCAAGCAAAGAGGAAATGAAAGTGTATATGAAGGTTGGGAAAGGCTTAAGGAGTATATTCGAAGCTGTCCTCATCATGGCGTACCTAAGGAGAATCTTTTGGGGATTTTTCATAGGGGAATTCTTGAGCAATATCGGAGAGCTCCAGACACAGCGAGTTATGGTTGTTTTGCTAATCTAACTGCAATTCAAGGAGAGCAACTGATTGACAGCTTGGCTCAAAGTGATGCATGTTATGGGGAAGACTATGACCGGAACATGAGAGATTCAGATTGGGATAATCAAAGGTTTAAGGAGCTGAACGATAAGCTTGACAAGCTGAGCAAGGTTTGCCTTGTTAGTCAAAAGGCGGTGAACTAAGTAGGAGAGGTTGAAGGGGATCAACAAGGGTATCAAGAGGGCAGTTTTGATGGTAGTGAGAAAGTACAAGAAAAGGTTAACTATGTAGGGAACCAAAACAACTACAATAGAGGCTACCAATACCGTCCATTCAACCCCGACTATAGGAACAACAATTTATCAACAACGTGGAGAATTCCCAAGACCAATTCTATCCGCCAAAGCAACCACAAGCAAGTTATTTTCGGCCAAGACCTTATGGTAATTCTCCTCCAATCCAAAATCCTCAATGGTGAGGTCAAGGTAATCAAGGAGGATATCAGTTTCAAAACCCACAGAATCTGCATTCTTCGGGACAGAACATTCAGCATTCAGGAGCACCATGGAACAGCCATCAAATGGGCCAAGCTGGACCATCTACTCAGTTCTTAGGGGATCCCAACATGAAGCTAATGATGCAGCAAATTATTGAAGGACAAGCAAGGGGACAACTCGAGCTGACTGAGAGATTGAACAAGATAGATCGCAAGATGGACGCAAGTACCAGCGACCTTCAAGCTAAGATCAATGATATCAATTCCCGTGTCACGAGTCTTGAGAATCAGACTGCTCAAGTCGCTTCTACAAGCACAAGACCAGCGGGTAAGCTTTCCGGTAAGCCCGAGCAAAACCTCAAGGAATATTGCAATGTCATTCTCTCTAGTGATGACAATGAGAAGTTGACTGATGAGATTGCTAGACTTCTCTATGATGAGAAAGAGTATGCAGTTTGGGATGCTAAAAGCAAGGAGGCGATGAAGAAGATTTCCCTCTCCAATAGCAAGAAGGTAGTTGATTTGGTTGTTGCAAATTCCAAATATGTTGAGGTTGTTGCTTCCGTAATGACAAGAGAACGTAAGGAAACTGCCAAGGATTTGGTTGTTAAGTCTAGTGAGCACATTGTGAAGGTTGGTTGTGGGAAGAGCAGTTCGCTTGTAGGAATTGAAGATAAGAAAGTCAAGGGTATTGAACCTCCTCCTTATTAGCCACCACTTCCATTTCTGCAGCTTTTCCTCACTAAGGCTCAAAAGAAAGTACTTTCTCGCTTCAAGGAGAACATGTGTGAGATTGGTGTTCCTATGCCAAGAATGGAGAATTTGAGTGGGATTCCAGCTCAGACAAAGTTCATTAGAGCAGTTTTAGCAAACCGAGAGAAAGTTGAGGATTTGTTGAACAACAATGGAGAGCTTGATCCTGCACCACCTGAGCCTAAATTATTTCCTAAAGAAGGAAATGAAGGTACATTTGTCATTCCTTGCACCTTTGGGGAATCAACTTTTGATGATGCTTTGTGTGATTCGGGTGCAAGTATGAGTGTGTTGTCGCATGAGATTGTCAAGATGCTAGGAATTGCCAACATGGAGATGAATCTACTAAGTACCCGGTG
The DNA here is from genome assembly GCA_009757365.2 of Lepidium campestre. NCBI lineage: Eukaryota > Viridiplantae > Streptophyta > Magnoliopsida > Brassicales > Brassicaceae > Lepidium > Lepidium campestre. Next base: position 15,098 of record WJSH01004359.1, read on the forward strand.
AGGAAGTTAGTTGACTACCCGCTCAAGGTGGGGAAGTGCATTGTTCCAACGGACTTCACGGTCGTGAAAATGGAACCAAACTGTGAGTTTCCTCTCATCTTGAGACGACCGTTTCTTGAATACAGTTGGTGCAAACATTGATTTCCTCAACAAGAGGGTGGTGCTTGAGAAAAGGAGCCGAGCAGTTTCATATCCTATCAAGGGGTTCAGAGGTAGTCTTTGTGGTGTAATCGAAGGTGTAGAGGATTGTGTAAGCCCTCCGAGAGTTAAGGCCAAGGATCATAAGCACAACACCAAGGTTGGTTCAACTTTTCCAAGGATCAAGGACCCGGATACAAGTACTTTGTGCTCAAGAAAGTCAGAGTGTCCGGACGCGTATGCGGAGAATAATCCGTTTACCGATCCTCAAACCGCATGAAAAAACGGTAGACAACGTCGAGCTTGAGACGTTAAACAAGCGCTCTTGGGAGAAAATCCCATGGTATCCTTGTACATTGCTTGCTTTTACTTTCTTTATTTTCATTTTGTTCAATGGTTTTGGAATGTCTAATGTTGGTTCAAGCTTAGGTGTTGGAAAGAGAAGAAATGGCTGAAGAGTTGAGCCAGTATGCTTTGGAAGTGGTTGAGGTCGACCAAATTTGGGTCGACAAAACTCACACACGGGCTGCAGTCGATCCCCCGATCGACCCAAATGCTCGATGGAAGTAACACTTGTTACGGTCCGAGAAAATTCACCCACGATCGACCTTGCGGTCGACCAAAATCGGTGGACGCCCAATACACGGGAATTAGCTTTTGGAGTTGCACCCGTAGTCAACCTCCTGGTCGACCAAAACGATCGACTGACGTTACACAAAATCAGCCTCAATCTTCATGCGGCCAAAGTCGACCTCACCCTCTACTGCAGCCACCTCGACGCCCGCGACCCATGAGCTAAGTTCTTCTTCTTCTTCTACTTATTCTCACCCACGATTTTCAACTCACTTATTCCCTATTTCTCTCAAACACATTTCTATTTTCACCTCTAACAAAATTTCAAAGTTCTTCTTTCCATTTTACTTGAATTTTTGTGCAATCTCTACAAGTTTCATTTATCACATCCTAACATCTACAAATCAAAGGTATGATTTCTACTTCTCAATCTCCATTAAAGCTCAACCTTAGTAAATTTTTCAAATTCTTGATTCCTTGAGAATTAGAGCTTCATGTTAGGTTGAAAGGATTTGAATGAGTTAGATATTGGTTGGGTTACATGATTAAAGGTTGTTTGCACAAGATTCTTGAGCTTAATTTGAATTTTGAAATTCTAGGGTTCTTGAGGTGATTTAATGGAGAAATTTGTGGAGGTTTTGAGTGATTTGTGTCTATAGCTCTTCCTTTTGATAATTTTAGGCAGGATCTGTTGTACTTCATGGTTAGATTTCAATGATTTTCACCAATTTTGCAAATTGATCTTTAGTGAAAATTGTTGACTATTAGTTGACTAATTTTTTTGACTTTTATTGACTTTTCCTTGTCTTGAGAACTGCTTGAAATTGATAGTGGATTGGTTTTGTGGTGTGTGCTTAATGGTCTGAGATTGTTTTAGATGTTGCCTCGAGTTCATATTGATCCTAATACTTCATTGATTTGGCAATATCTTCCAATCTCTAACAAATTATCCTTGGAGCTTACATTTCTCTTTGATGCTTTATAGGAACAATGCCACCAAAGTCCCGTAACCATCCACACCGAGCTACTAAAGCCGCAAAAGGAAAGACCAAAGCGAAGGCTGAGACATCAAAAACGAAGAAATCGAATGATATGTCTTCCACAACGCAAGCTCAACCATCCCAACCTCCCAAAGGAGCCACAAAACCCACCCAGAATTACTATGCTTGTGATTGTGTCTTGAAAGCACTTGAATTGAACTTAAACCGCTGATTTAGGGGGCTTGAAATACATTGAATATTTTCCTTTCTTAGACTTAACATGATCAATTAAGTGATAAATCCCTCTCTTGAGTAAGTCTGGATTTTTGAGCGAATAGGATGCCTCAAAATGAACCAGGAGTGTGCATAAACCCGTAAACTTTTATGTATTATGGCGGATGAAGCAACTGGGAGGGTGCGTAAGCCCGTACCCTTTCACATTTGTGGAAATCACCTATTTTTCTCTCCAAAACAAAAATGAACAAGGGATGTGCGTAAACCCGTACAACTTTGTGTCTAACAACTTGGTGAAGCGGCTGGGAGTGTGCGTAAACCCGTAGACTCTCACACTCGTGGTTACCAACCCAAAACAAATCTTACAATAAAGTACGAATAAAAGTTGAAATAAATAAGAGAGGGAGCCACAATAAAAGGTGAAACAAAAGTCTTGTTAAGTTTGAGAAAGTTGAATCACATAATCTTGGATTGATAGCCCCTTTAGAAGCATTCACCATTAGAAATAAGGAGTCAATTCGGGAACTTAGAAATCGGTTTGAGTGTAGGGCATTTTGGGATTGGATGCTAAGATTGGATGCAAGTATATTGTGGTATTTTTAAGCGGATAGGGGTTCATATGTGGCTTACAGTTTTTGGCTTGATAAATTGTTTGTTTTAGGAGAGATTTTCCCGTTGTTTTCAAACCTCTCTTTCGGGATTGTCGGTTGTTTGATTGAGGACAAGCAAATGACAAGTCCGGGGGAGTTGATATACCTCTGTTTTTGCCAATTTTTCATGCATGTTTTAGTTCATTTTTATCACTTAGGACTCATGCATTCATATTTTAGTGTAGTTTTTGATTCGTTTTGCACTTTAGAGTCTTAGATAGATCAAGTCCCATATTTCCGGTCCTTTGAGTATTTTCAGGTGATTTTGGAGCCACTTTGGATGCTTGGAATTTGAGGATGGAACACACAAAGCCGCATCTTCATGCATGGACCCACGGGCTATAATTCCTCAACCCATGGGCGACGATTTCTCTCGACCGCGGCGACTTTTCTTCTCGACCTCGGGTACAATTTTAATCGCCCGCGGTCACGTTTTTCTCAACCAAACCCGCATCTCGACACCGCGGCCATCACGGACAACTCACGCGTGCAGCCGGCGTCGACCTCGCAGCCGACTAAGGGACCTCCACGCTGCGGCCTTAGTGTTTTAAAAATTGGGTTTGACCCAATTTGTCTTGGGTCAACCTAAATTTACCCTTTAATGAACCAAAACCCTAATGTTTAAGGGCAACATCATTACATTATGAGTTTTATTTTTATCTAAAGGGGCTATTCATTACATTATCATCTTTGGATTCATCCTTTCAATCTATTGAAGAATCTCGTATCCTTTCTCTTATCTTTCTCATTATGCTTTCCTTTATTTGTCTTTGTTTTACTTTGTGTTCTTTAGCCATGTGTGAGTAGTTTCCTTATGGCTTTGGTGATTTGGTAGACTCAAGGGCTTGATGGTTGATCTTTGATGCTTAGGTTGTTAGATTTCTTCATTTAGGGTGAGTTTAATGCTAGTTTCAACCTGATCATTTGAAATCTAGATGCTAGAAATTTATCTGCCCGTAAGGTGTTTGATGAAATTCCCTATAGACTCTTTTATGAGCTTTTCTCCCCTAGCCATTGGAAAATCAAGTTAGGGTGATTAGTGGCCGTAGTGAGCTTATTCTTAATGTTGTTCGGTTTCTGAATTAGCAAATGGAAGTTTAGCTAATTGATTGATTGAATTATAAGTCAATGCCATGGAAGTGGGTTGATTCATTTCAGTGTTTCATGTCCTAGGATGAGCTTCATTGTTTTCTTAGCATCATTGGTTAATTGTCTTGCCTTGGAGTCGATTGCCTTACATTGAGCTCATAATCTCTGAATTTTTTACCTTAGTTGTTTATTTGCCCTGTTTTGTTTATTGCTCTGTTTTTGCTTTATGATTTGCTAAGTTTGAGTTTCTTAGTTGTTGTTTGTTTGGTTCTTGCTTCAGTTTCTGTTTTAGGTTGATTTAGTTGTGGTATAATCTTAAAATCTGATTGCTCTAGCTTGAGTTAGGATTGAATATAACTATTGTGTTAGTTCTAGGTTCCCTGTGGATTCGATACCTCAAATGCTACATCGACAAGATATGCACAAGAGGTTTATTTGATAGTTTGAAGTGTAGAAACCTCTTGTTATCAAAGCCGTTGCTTAAGCTGCTGACTCCGAACATTCCAAGTTAAAGTGAAGCTCTTTTTGTTTTAGGTTGTCAGATTGAAGATTCGGAATGCTCCCTTATCATTGATTCCGGAAGTAGCATGAACTTGGTGTCCGAGGAACTAGTGGAAGAGGTAGGGTTGGAGACTATTGATCACACAGTCCTATATTCAGTGGCTTGCATACGAGACGAGGTACATATTCCTATCCGTAAGCGATCTGAGTTCTATGTTAGCTTTGGAGGGGTATACACATAAACGATTGAGTGTGATGTTACTCCTATGAATGTGAGTGACATGTTATTGGGCTGACCTTGGTGTTTTGACAACAAAGTCATACATGATGGCTATCATAACACATATTCTTCCAAACCAGTGAGCATGTTATTACTCTTTCACCAGCTTCACATCGTTTTCGTGCAGCTATGAGACAGCTGGCTAAGCCATACGAGATCACACAAAGTTACCGGGATCAACAGTGTCTGGCACCGCGTCAAGAGCTGATTAAGGAGCTTCATTGGAAGAAACCTGATTGGTCTGTAGTCACACGATCTCTGATATACCTCATTATTTACCTATTTTTCATGCATATTTTAGTTCATTTCCATCACTTAGGACTCATGCATTCATACTTTAGAGTAGTTTTTCATTTGTTTTTTATTTTAGAGTCCTAGATGGATCGAGTCTCATATCGGTCTTTTGAGTCTTTTCTGGTGATTTTGGAGCTTACTTTGGATCTTGGAGATTTGAGGATGAAACACATAATCAAGAATTGGGATTGGATCAAACAAGGGAAGAAAAGGAGACAAAATAGCTTGAAGCCTGCAGCCGTCAACCTCAAGGCCGACGTAAAAAGCCCGACATTGGCCGCCCACACACAGTGGGTGTGGCGGTGCCCACGGACAGCCGGCATATCGCCACGGCACCTTCTTCTATCGCCGAGGCACTCTTTCTCGGCTGTACTCATAGCCGACCTCTTGCCCAACTGGTCAAATTCGACGATGCAACCTCTCGCCCACGGACACATGGATCCTCGCCACATGCACAAATTCTATCGCCCGTTGTTACGTTTTTCTTGGCTTGGGCCATTTCTCTTGATGCGACCAGCCCGTCGACCTCAAGGTCGACTGAATCAACATGACACCGCTGCCACCACATCAAAGCTTCATGGAATCACTCAAGGTCAACCCCGTGGTCGACCCTAGGAGCTCGACGCCGTGGCCCAAGCCTTAAAAGTGTTGGGTTTGACCCAATTTGTCTTGGGTCAACCCGGATCCATTTTTATTCATTTAAAACCCTAATGTTTAAGGGATTGAACATATCATATCTCATTTTTAACCTATTTTATCTTTAGCAGCCACTTGAGAGAGTTTTGAGAGGGAGAATAGTTGGAGACCCTTTGGGGATGATGATCTTAGGATCATCATCTCCCATCAATTGAAGATTGTTTATCCTTTATTTCTTCTCTCTCTCATTATGATTATGTTTATTTACTTGCTTTATTTTGTGTCTTTGATGTTTGAGTAATGCATCAATAGATTGATGGTTTGGTAGATCTTAATGTTTGGTCATGAAATCTTGATGCTTAAGTTGTTAGATTCTTAGATTCCTTCACTTAGGGTGTTCTTAATGCTAGGGTTGAGTTGGCTATTCAAAACTAGATGCTAGGAAAATTGTTGCCCGAGAGGTGTTCGATGAAATTCCCGAATGAGTCTTTTGTGAGCTTTTCTTCCCTAGCCATCGAGAGATGATGTTTGGGTGATTAGTGGTCTTAGTGAAATCGATTGGTAAGGCGTATTGATTGTTTGATTGGCAAATAAGAATTTAGGTTGATTAAGTAGTCAATAAAGGGTTCAATGCCATGAGAGTGGGTTGAGCTAGCTTGTGTGTTTCATGCCCTAGGATAGTTGTTATTGTGTTCTTAAGCTTCTTGGTTTGATTTTCTTTCCTTAGGATAAATTACCTTGCCTAAAATCCATTGTTTCCATTTCGTTCTGCTTTTTGTTTGCCGTTGTTTCTATTTGCTCTGTTTTTAGTTTGTTTGCTATGTTTTAGTTTAGGTTGTTTGTGGTTCGAATTTTATAAACTGATTGCTCTAGCTTAAGTTAGAATCGAATATAGCAAATGCGTTAGATCTAAGTTCCTTGTGGATTCGATACCTCAAATGCTACATCGACACGATATGCATTAGAGGTTTATTTGATAGTTTGAAAGTGAAAAATATCTTGTATCAAATTGGCGCCGTTGCCGGGGAACTTAGGCATCTAGCCATTAGTTTTAAGATTCAGCTTTAGACAAGTAGATTTTTCTTTTTATTTGGTTACTAACTTTCTTTCACGTTTTTGTTCTTTTTGAAGGAACAATCACTAGAGAGAAAGCATGGCTTCAGATATGACTTCTACCTTGAAAGATTATTTTGAAGCTCAAGAAAGATAGATGGCTTGGGCCCCCAGAAGTCATCATGGTTTCGAAAGCTCATCCACTTATCAAGAAGGACTTCCATATGAAGACTTTTCTCAAGGAAACCAATATGGTAATGGTGAAGGACACAAATATTAGGACATGGAGCATGCACAATATGGGTATGATGATAGATGCCAATCTTGGAAAATGAAGCATTCACACTATGGGTATGATGATAGATACCAACCATGGGATATGGAGTATGACCATAGGGAAGCTTATTCTTCCCCAATCTCCAATGAAAAAAAAGAATTTCTCAATATGATGAAGCAGTGCTTGGACGGACAAGAGAGGAGTATCGAGAGATTGGACAAGACTGCTAACTATGTCTTTGCTTTGGAACAAAGTTCAAAGGCTGCTGCAACACATGAAGAGGTTCCTCCAATCAAGGATGAATTCCTACAAGAAGCTTATTCTTCACAAATCTCTGAAGAGGAAGAGAGTCTAAACATGATGAGATAATACTTGGAAGGACAAGAGGAGTTTATCGAGAGTGTGCACACACATGAATTTTCTTGGGAACAGAACTCGGAGGATATGCCCAGTCATGCAGAAATGATGGATGAGAATATGCTGATGGAGAGCCATGAATTTAGTACCATAATCACTCCATCCACACTAACAAGTGTTGAAGATCTGAGTAGTTTCACCTTGCCTTGCACCATTGAGAAAAATAAGCCTAAGTACTTGAGTTGGAACACCATTGAAGAGTTGGTAGACTCTTGGGAAGAAGAGAACAACGAAATCCTACTCATGGATATGGAGACAAGTTCAAGCACTAGTGAAAAGTCAAATGGGATTGAGTATGATTTCCTACTAGGAGCTGAATATACTGAGCGAGAATTTCAACTTCTTCTTGGTTGTGAGGTTGATGAGAATTTTGTGATAAGATGTAAAGATCCTTGTGAAGATGTTGTGGTTGTTGAGAGCATGGAGGACACAATGGAAAATTCGTTTGTTGAGGATAAGCTCACAACTAAGCAACACATGCATATCCAACCCTTATTCAAGCAAGAGATAAAGGTTGAAAACCCTATAGAGAAACAAGATGATCTCATTGAAATAGCCTACAAGGAGAGTGATGAAGAGGAATCTCCAAAGCCAACACCTTTTAGGAAGAATCTTGGTTTCATTTCCCATTTGGATTGAACATAAATGCTCCATGGAAGGTACCATTCTTTGAGGAGGTTAGGATGAAAGAATTCAGGGGATGGTTCTATGATAACTATGATCCTGGAGATCCAAGCTCATGCCACACTCCTCTCTTGAAAAGTGGAAGGAGAGTCAAGCTAGTGACCTAAAACAAGCTCACTTGGGAGGAAGTCCCATGGTATCCTCGTATATATTTTCTTTCACTTTCTTTATTTTCATTTTGTTCAAGGGTTTCGGTATGTCTATATTGGTTCAAGCTTAGGTCTTGGAAGAGAAGACGCAATTTTATTGAGAACTTGGTGTAGCTCTTAGTCAATAACCGTGATTGGGAACTCATTTAGTGTTTAGGCACTTCCTCTTGAACTTCTATGCTTCGTGCTTTGACTTTATTTTCTTGCAATTAGCCGAATTGATGAATCTTGCTAGTGTTGATGCCAATCTCAATTTTATTTGAACCTAACTGAATTTAAATCTCACATTAATGGATGTTCAATGCTTTGCCATGGTAACTTACACATATTTGGACTATCTTCACCACATTTTATCCCACTTTGTTAGTCCAAATAGCCATTTCCCCTAATGGTTTCCCCGTCTTGAATCTTATGCCTTTCTTTTATGCCAAATTATTAATTGCTTGAGTGAGGCCTCTTGATTGATAATGCTTTCATGTGCAAAATAATGCAAGTATAGAAACAACATTTATTAGCTTTCCTTTGTTGCTAGTTAGGAAATCATGAGCTAGCATTAGGTGGTTGTTGATCTATGGTTGTTTGTGCTCGATTAGAGTAGAATTGCTAATGAAATAGAAAAGATGTTGTTGTTGATCTTGGTTGGGAACAAAAGAATGTTTGATTTGGGTTGAATAGAAAAGATGAACAAAAAAGGTTATGGAAAAGGAGAAAGAAAATCGGAAAAAATGAGAAAATAAGAGATTAGCACTAGAACTTGGGAAAATGGAAGAATGGTTAGCTCTAAGTTGTATCAAATAACAAGAAAAAGATCCTCTAGAAAGCAAAGAAAAGAAAAGGGCTAAGAAAGGAAAATATTAAGCCTAGAAAAAGAGAAAAAAAAAGAAAATGAAAGAAAAGCCTAGAGGGTTAGCTAAAGAAATGAAGTAAAGAGCTTGTGTTAAAAGTGATTCCCATTTGTTCTACAAAAATGTGTGCAATGTGTTTGAAAATCTCCTTGATTGATTCCTTGAGTGCAAAAGAAAAGAAAATCTGAAAAGGGTAGAAAGTTTGCTAGGAATTAGTCATTGGACATGGGTTTGACTTGAGAATGGTTTTGGGGTAGACTACTTATTCGATTTGGGGTAGAATGGAAGCTAATTCTTGTATGCCTCAATTGTTTTTGGCTTAGTATAATTTTGTGTAATGATAAGCATTCCTAATTTTTGAGATTGTCACCACAAATACCATATAGCCTTCTTGCACTTACATTCTTGGTGCTTTGTTGCCCTTTTTTACCTAGCCAAGTGGCATAGATTGTCTATCCATTAGTGAGATTGCACATGTTTGAGATTAATGAATGTGAAGATTGGTTGATAGGCTAGTTTGTGGATTCTTGTGAACGTTCATTGTTTGGAAATGATTTGATAAGCCTAGAGAAGCTAGAGATCATTAGGAAATCATGTCTAAGGGCTGAACGTGGTCACTTTCGTTGGTTATTATAGGCTAATCTATGCTATGTTCTTGATATGTTGAGTTCCCACTTTCAAACCTCTCTTTTGGATTGTCGGTTGTTTGCTTGAGGACAAGCAAAGGACAAGTCCGGGGGAGTTGATATACCTCATTATTTACCAATTTTACATGCATATTTTAGTTTATTTTCATTATTTAGGACTCATGCATTCACACTTTAGGGTAGTTTTTCATTCATTTTGTATTTTAGAGTCCTAGATAGATCGATGGTTTGGTAGATCTTAGTGTTTGGTAATGAAATCTTGATTCTTAGGTTTTTAGATCCTTAGATTCATTCACTTAGGGTGTTCTTAATGCTAAGATTGAGTTGGGCATTCAAAACTAGATGCTAGGAAAATTGTCACCCGACAGGTGTTCGAAGAAATTCTCGAATGACTCTTTTTGTGAGCTTTTCTTCCCTAGCCATTGAGAGATGAAGTTAGGATGATTAGTGGTCTTAGTGAAATCAATTGGTAATGCTTATTGATTGTTTGGTTGGCAAATGAGAGTTTAGCTTGATTGAGTAATCAATAAAGGGCTCAATGCCATGAAAGTGGGTTGAGCTAGCTTGTGTATTTCATGCCCTATTATGGTTGTTATTGTGTTCTTAGGCTTCTTGGTTTGATTGTCTTTCCTTATGATCAATTGCCTTACCTAAAATCCATTGTTTCTATTTTGTTTCTGTTTCCGTTAGTCTTTGTTTGTCTTGCTCTGTTTTTAGTTTGTTGCTCTGTTTTGTTCTTGTTCTTGCTCTATTTTACTTTCAGTTCTTGATTTAGTTTAGGTTGTTAGTGATTTGATCTTAAAAACTGATTGCTCTAGCTTAAGTTAGAATCAAATATAGCTAATGCGTTAGATCTAAGTTCCTTGTGGATTTGATACCTCAAATGCTACTTCGACACAATATGCATTAGAGGTTTATTTGGTATTTAAAAGTGTGAAAAACCTCTTGTATCAATCTCCACCTTTGGAGAAGATGCGATTCATTCGGATCACTAAACAGAAATTGCAGGTCGAGGCACCACACATACCTTGTAGGAAGACGAAGCGGAAAGAACCAGTGTAGACTTGAAGCCAAAACCGTACCAATTCGGAGTCGAGGTCGACTCTCTTTGAGTGGGAGGGATCTGGTTTAGCATGGCACCAAAATTGATCCAGTTACACGCATGCTTCTACTCTCTCTTGGACTTTTATTATTTTATTAATATTTTTAAGACTATCTAAGCTTACTGGACTTATTTTTGTTTTGTTCTAATAAGGGTCATTTGTTTTTAGGGTGAAAATGGTTGACCTAAAGCTTGACTAATTAGTAATCTGTTTTGGGCATAAGTTGTGAAATGTTTTTTTCTCTTTAAGGCCAATTTTGATGGGTCCATAATGAGATAAGGAAGTCTGATCAGTTTTGGTTTTTTTTTCTTTTTTTTTGGGATTCCTAGTAAGCTCTTAGCCCATTAGGTTTTAGGGTTTCTTTAGGAAAACACTATATAATGTCATCCTTTACTTAATTAAGAAATAGAGAATCGAATTAAGAAACTAAAAACCTTAGCCTTCTGCTCGTGTGATAGGATCACAAACTCTAGCCGTCATTGAGCTTGTTCCCACGTGCTAGAGCCTTTCAAGAGTGAAGTCAGACTTCTTCTTGGAAGAAGAAGGTCCCTATAGATCTCCATAGATCTCTAGGTCTCAGCTTATCTATATATTCATTAAAGAAGACTATTCCCGAAACCCTAATTTCTGATCTTCACTTCACCAAGTATAATATATTATTTATATTTATAATATTTATAACTTTAGATAAACTATATCTAAATTAAAGTAAAGATAAGAACTCTCGCAGATCAAAACCTCACCTTACTTGGCTAGTGACAGACTCAAAAACGCAGCTAAAAACAAGATCAGCAACTTTCACAGCACAAACCTTCACACACACCAGCAACCAGACATAACTAAGGTTCATCAGTCAACAAAACGGATGCTTCTTGCCGAACAAACAACAAAATTACATATCAGATCTTACCCAAATTCGAGGGTACGATGGTTCTGTTGTCTTATTGGATGTTCCCTCTATTCAAATCCAATGAAAACGTGGCTTTTCTTTCATAGATCTAGTCAGAAAACGGCCCCAAAGATGCCAAGTCGAACACAACAATCAGTAACAAAACTTGATGTAACTCTCTCAATACTACTCCGATCGACAAACGGTTTGAAGCTACGGAATCTTGAGAGAAAGATCTTTCCAAACCTATAAAAGTCATCAACAGGAAATCAGTAACCGATCCGTTATGGCCCCCAAAATTTAGAGATTTAGACTGGATTCCTTACCACTTGGAGGTTGCGCTAGGTTGTTCAAACAACTTTAGCAATGGAGATATTTGCTCTGAGGCTCGAGTTTGCAGATGGGAGAAGAGGGAAAAGCTTAGTCGGCACTGATTAAAGGGTTTTAAATAGGAGAACACATTAGGTTTTGGTGTTAGGTTGAGAAGACTTGCACCTTCTTTTTTTTTTATTCTCAAAATTCATTCCTTCTAATTCAACTCATATTTTCTCGTATTGAGCTTTATGGGCCATGAAATTACCTCCCCAAATACTAAGGTTGGGTCTCACAATTCTCCCCCACTTATAAGAATTCATCCTCAGATTTGTTATTTCCAGTTGTTCCGCTCTTGTCCTTAAAGAGCTCTGGATAATCCACTCTCATCTCCTTTTCTGATTCCCAAGATAACTCCTGAATTCTATCTCTCTCCTAGCAAATCTGAACAGTCTTTGTTTTCTTGTTCCTGGAGTCAACCTCTCTCCAATTAACAATCGACACCTGTTTTTCTTTAACTGATAGATCTTACTCTAAGTCTTCTGGTTGCTGGGAGATGATGAGCTCTGGCTCTTTGACTAATTTCTGGAGCATATGCACATGAAAATGATTATGAAATTATGCAAGCTCTGGTAGTAGATCAAGCCAATACGCAACAACTCCAATTCTTTCTGTGATGGGGTAGGGTCTCATGTACCTTGGCTTAAGCTTCCCTGTCTTAGCCCAATGATCCACTCCTCTGAACATTCTCATCTTCAGGTACACTAAGTCACCTACCTCAAACTCCAAACTTTTATTTATTTTATTTTTATAGCTTTTGTGATGGTCATAAGTTTTAGTTAACCGCTTCTTAAGGATCTTAACATGCTCACTCGTCTCTTTAATAATCGCAGGCTTCATATTTTGTCTATGCTTGCATGATAACTGTTATTATAAGCAAACTCCGCCAATGGTAATTAGCATTTCCAATGACCTCTCCAATCCAACATGCAAGCTCTGAGCATGTCCTCTAACGTCTGAATCGTCCTCTCCGATTGACCATTTGTCTGGGGTGATAAGTTGTACTCATATGCATCTTTGTCCCTAAATCCTTTTGAAACGCACAACAAAGCTCTGGCGAAAACATTGGATCTCTGTCTGAAACAATGCTCACTGGAACACAATGCAGTCTAACAATCTTTTCAACAAATCTCTGAGCTAAGCGTTCTGTAGTGTCTGTCTTACTAGCATACAGGAAATGATCTGACTTTGTAAGTCGATCTACAATTACCCATATTGCATTCCGCTTACTTAACGTTCTTGGAAGTCCAGTAACAAAGTTCATAGTCACCATGTCCCATTTCCATTATGGTAATGGTAACCTCTGCAGAAGTCCACTCGGAACATGGTGTTCAACCTTTACTAACTGACAAGTCGTGCACTTTGCCACCCAATTGATACCTCTCGTTTCATCCCACTCCAGTGGTAATACCGCTTCAGATCCTGATATACATCTTGGTAGAACCCGGATGAATTGAGAAACGTGACTGGTGTGCTTGCTTCAAAATCTCTTCCTTCAGATCTTTCTCATCAAGAACACAAACTCGACCCCTGAAGATATGTGTCCCGTTTTATGTGGTTTCAAAGCCCACAACTCCAATCTTAACTGACTCAATAGAGATGCATCATTTTTCTGCACTTAACAAATCCTCTACAACAAGTCTGCTTGGTTAACTGCTTTCAAGCCCAAAACATCATTTCTACAGAGACTTCACAAATCTTGAGGCTAGACAACATTGCTCTGAGCTTTTGCACTTCATTCGTGCTTGCTACATAACTCCTTCCTCTACACAGCGCATCTGCTACTTTATTAGCTTTTCCCGGATGGCAGGCGATATAACCTGATGCCAAATCAATCTTCAAAAAAACCAAGACGCTCCTTGCAACTGATGAGGTAGAGGATACTTATTCTTGGTGGTAACTTTGTATCACTCTGAAGGGATTTGAGCTCAACGCAATCTTGACATCTACCCGCTTTGTCTCATCAATGTGCACTTTCTTAGCAGACTTTGGGGGCCTTCCACACCCACTTTTTGGTGGTGACACAACTTCGTGTTTTCTAAAACGCACATGCCAATTCTGAATGACCGATATTCTTAGATCCCTCATGCAACACATGGTTTAACATAACCAGAAGAAATAAATAAGCTCGAGTAAAAAAAAATTTTTTTGCCAAAAAACATAAAACTTTTTTCTTTTTCTTTTTCTTTTTACATTATTCTTTTCTTCTAGCCTTCTGGAACATAACCGGCTTGGCTTTAACATCCGCTTTGATACCACTTATAACACCTATCTCCCAACTCTTTGAGACAGAATGTCACTTAGTGCCAAATTCTATTATTTATTTCATAACTAAAATAGGTCTCAAAAGTCTGACATAAAAATTATTCGAACAAATGTCTTAAAATAAAAATATAAAAATATAAAAATAAAGAAAAATGTCTGAAAAAGAAAATAAAGGAAAATGTCTGAAAAGTTATTATTAAAAGAAAAGAAAATGAAAACCAAAATAAAATCTTCAAGGGAAAATGCCGATTCGAATCAGCTACTCACGAACCTCGAACTGCTCTGGAAAAAGAGGAAAAAAGAGGAGTGAGTTTAAATACTCAGTGAGCAGATCACTTCTGCCCACTGAGGCTCAATGCTCTAGCCTAATTTAAATAAGTTTATCTAAACACAGAAAGCAATCATATTCAACTTGTATTTTTCAACAAGGTGGACCAATCAGGTTGAATAGCCCGTAGCAGCCAACGTCGTACACATCTGCTCAACCATACTCCACAATAGCTCTAGAGCCCCTTGGTTGGGAGACCACGACCCGTGGATTGATTCTCCCGAGCTCGTCAGCGGTTTTTGGGCTATAGTAAACCCGTCGGTCCACTCCAGACCATGTCTCTTTCCGCGGAGATTGTCGGTCCGTAGCCCGATTTCTCTGCGTCACAACTCTTTTAGAGACACATCATAATTCTTTACTTTCTTTTCTCATTACTTTCTTTAATCATTTACTTCATCAATAACATTTACTTTCTCAACAACAGTAATTATTCGATCTCTCACGAGATGCCACAACACAAGTTCATATTCGTATATATTTATTATATTTAGTATATTCAAACAACTATTCTAATATCACAAAATCATCAAATACTTTATATTATATCTAATATAATATATTGTTTATATTTATAATATTTATAACCTTAGCTAAACTATATATCTAAATTAAAGTAAAGCTAATAACTCTCGCAGATCAAAACCTCACCTTACTTGGCCGGTGACAGACTAAAAAACGCAGCCAAAATTAAGATCAACAACTTTCACAGCAGAAACCTTCACACACAAGCAACCAGACATAACTAGAGTTCATCAGTCAACAAAACAGATGATTCTTGTTGAACAAGGAACGAAGTTACAGATCAGATCTTACCCAGATTCAAAGGTTCGACCGTTCTGCTGCCTTACTGAATGTTCCCTCTATCATAATCCAATGAAACCTGGCTTTCCTTGCACAGATCTAGTCAGAAAATGACCCTAAAGATGCCAAGTCGAACACAACAATCAATAACAAAACTCAGAATTCTCTATGTCTGGAAACAGAGATTTAGAATCTATTTGGGTATTTTGTGGGGTTGGGTTCCTTTAATAAGAGTCAATTTTGGTTCGGGTTTCGGATATCGGATTTTATGCTCAATGCTAAACTTACTATATCAAATATATATAAAAGAACAAACGAATACTAATAATACATAACTAAATATGTACACAAAGTTATTGATACATAATTAAATATCATTTAGTTTTTTCATTAAAAACAATTAAATCATGTGCTATAGCGCGGGTTGAATCCTAGTAAAGATTAAAGTGGAAGTCCTTTTATATTTTGAACTTCAATTGATGTGTTATTTAATATAAGATAAAATTACCTTATGGTTCATAACTATTCTTAAAAATAGGCATATAGTTGGCTTTATTATAAACTTTTATATAAAAACTCAAAAATAATAAAGATTTAATAGAAAAATCTCTAAAAAAGCTAAAATCTTTTTGAAAAAATATCGGGCATTAATCGGTTCTTGATTTCATTTTGGTTTGAATTCAGTTTTTTGGATACACAAATTTAAGACTCATTCTAGTATTTTGTCGAGTTCTTTAGTTCTAATTCTGTTTTTAAGTTCTTTTTATTTAAGACTTATTCGAGTACTTTTATTTTTTGGATAAGATTCGATTCGGTAAAGATCGAGTTCGGGTTTAGGTTATTTTATATGAATATTTAAAATTTAAAAAAAATGAATAGAAAAACTCTAAAAATCTAAAATTTTAATAAAAATATATCGGATACTTATTCGGTTCTTGATTTGGTTCCGGTTCAGAAATGAGTTCAATTTTTCGAGTACATAGATTTAGGACTCATTTCGTTTTTTTGTTGGGTTTAGTTCTTCCAATTCGGATTTCGTGTATTGGGTTTTATGTCCAACAGTAAACTTGCTATTTACATTCACAATAAATGTACATAAAGTATAATTTTCAAGAAAATCATAAGTCAAAATTAGCTTATGGTTTGGATCCGAAGTATAAGTTTCAAATTTTGATTATTAAATTTAAATATCATCAATTTACTAACAACAAGAAAAGAATATATTCAAATACATAAATGAACAAAATCATCAATTTTCTATATTTGTTTACCCCACTATATTTTTATTCTTGTCTTCAAATATATAATTAATTACATACAAAAAAATAGTAATTAAAGTTTTTAAATATTATTAGTTTTTTGAAAAAAAATTAATTCTCGCACTATAGAGTGGATATAGTCCTAGTATAAATTTAATCCAATGACATGATGTGTAATTAACTGGCCTAATTATGGGCTAATCATAACTATACTTCGTAAGATATATTTTTACAATATAATTTACTAGAATTATCTTGTGTGAAATAATTGATTATTTGGAAAGTTTAGATTACAATTTTTTTTTCCAACTCAATTCATTTCATTCAATTATAGAAAAGAGACTGATGCCAAGACAAAGACACATTTTTACATAAGAGAGAGAACATGAGAGACCCCTTGCATTCCTAGCAAAGAAATCAGCTTTCAAGTTCAATGATCTAAGAATATAAGAAAGGGGGAAAAACTGAAGCAACTCCTGAAAATTGAGAAATCCTCGATGTAGAACTTGAACGCATGCTAGCTGTCTGCATCTTGAAACACTTGCAACACCGTCAAGCAGTCGACCGCTACTGCAACTTCTAAAATCCCAAGGGAAATAAGACAGCTCATGGCCCACAAAAGGGCCGCGATATCACAACGAAGAGGAGATAGACTGCGATGAATCCCACGAGCACCAACATTTATCCCTCCGTTCTCATAAGCAAAACATTACCAGCCCAACCCCGATGATAACTTAGAGTCCTTCGAGGATCCGTCCACACAACATCGATATCCTAAGAACATTGAAGAGATAGACAAAGGCCGGAACACAATATCATTTAGAGCAGTACCGGGGTGAGTGATAACGCCCTCTGACCTCGTCACATGCTTCCCTACTTGAGCCTCGACCCATAGCCGAGATTCAATCTCTGCATTCTACAACACATCCATGGGATCCCAATCGATATCTGAAAAAATCTTATCATTACGGACTTTCCAGATGAATCACAACAGCCAACGAAAACTGTAGATATTGACGGCATAAGGGGATCTCCAAAATAAATAATCTAAATTAGAGAATTCAGAATAACCCAAAAATACCCCACATGAGACGGAACCGAAGAAATAGTCCATGTCTGAAGGGCTGGAAGACATTCAAGAGCATGATTAATAGTCTCTGAATCAGCCCCACACAGAGGACACCTTAAATCTTTAGCAATCTCTCGGTGTCTCAATTGTGCCCGAACTACCACCTTCCACATAAAAAGTTGCAGCATAGGTGCACATTTCATCTTCCATACCTGAGCTTGAAGGGCCTGCAAGTGTGGTCTAATTCGAACACAACCCGACACAGAGATCGAGGATTCTGCCCAATACCCCGACTGTACCGAATAACCACCAGACTTTGTAAGGAGGAATAGGAATACCATTATAAGGAATAGGAATACCTAAGATAAGAGAAACATCACATGGATCAAAAAGTTGCTGAAGTAAACCCTCCCGCCAACACTTTGACTGTCGATCGATTAGGTTAGAAACCCGCAAACCCAGACGAACACAGAAAATAGGGCCCAAGGCAGGGAGTGGTCGTTAATCTGGGATCCATGGATCTCACCAAACATATATACGTTCCCCAGTACCAACGTGCGCAATGAGACCCTTCATAACCAGAGACAATGCCAAAGTAATATTACGCCACCCATAAGAAGGAGAACTAACCACCAGCGGAGTTAGATGATTACCATCCCAATAGTATCGTCCCCTAAGAACCCCAACCAATAACGAAGATGGGCTATCAATCAACCGCCAAAGTTGTTTAGCTAACATGAAAATAGACCAACGAAAATAAACCATGAAAATAATCCGTTGTAATCCACCCAATATTTGCCTCACTGGACACCCACGACCCATCTAAATCTAGAAGACCAGATATCCGGTTACGAGCCCTACGCTTTTTAGTCTTAACATGAAAAACTTGTGTGTGTTGATGATCATCACATAGCCACCTATTCATGCTCTTTTGTTTCCAGAAAATCTCTTCATCCCGATAAGCTAACCGTAATGCCTCAGTCGCTTCCTGGATTTTTACAGTAGAACTACTATCATAATTCTTTCGTAATTCCAAGTGTGCCTTACACTCGTCAATCCATGCCCTGCCCGAAGGAATAGAAGACTTCTGCCAACAAGACAATTCCCGGCGATAATTCAAAATCTTATCAGTAAAACGACACCTCTGAAGTCCAGAATAGCGCCCCCACCCCTTGATACACAGAGTTTTAAACCCTATCAAAACCTATTGCAAGTGCACAGTAATCAAAGTAGTAATCTAGGGGTCGAATCCACAGAAACCAAGAGTCACACTATCAATCTATTCTACTAACATTCAAGCTAAGACAAATCAAAGTTGTTGTGGTTATCAAGTGACAAAAGCGAGCAAACAAGATTTAAATTCAATAAATTAAAAACATCAAGTTCAAAGAAATTCTTCAGGAAATCAGAATGACAAATTCAAGCATTATTCAGGGAACAATTAAAACCGTCTTAAACTCAAAGCACACAATGTATAGCTAATCCACTTCCGTTGCATCAACTACTTTGTCTAGCAACCTAGAATCCTAACTTCCGTTGGTCCTAGAAATTCTAGACAAGCAATAGGTTCAGGTTTGATATGCTCACAAACTTGCCTTGGATTAACTTCCGCAGTCCAAGGGCAATTGCTCATCAAATGTTCTTTCGAGTTTTTAAACAATCACTTTCGGTGCATTAAAAACCTAGAGATCAAAAGCTAGGTGATCAAGCTAACTTAAGAATTAAGATTACAAGAGATGAAGAATCCTAAAATAATCCCTATATAGCTTCCATTCATTCATACATCAAACCCTAGAAAATTCCTAAACTTGATTAGGGAACTACTTACACATAATGAAATCAACACAAACAATAGAAATAGCGAAAGACATAATGAAATAAAACTAAATTAATATAATAGGGTTTAGAAAAACTTCTCCAAAGTGGTGTACAAGATGATCTAGGGAGAAGAAAAATCGCTCAACAAAAAGGAAGAAAAAGATGAAGAAGAAGATGTCTGTAAAGTGCAAAAGAATGAAAAAGAGAAGATTCAGAGCAGTGTGGCTGCTCTCTGGTTTTTATACTTAGGTTTTTTGATCCCTAAAAATGAGATGGGCCTTAAACAATTTGGCCCAACTGTATAAAAACGTTTATGGAAAAAGGCTCAGCGCATCGGGACCGATCAGTCTCCTCCTTTTTACTCCGTTCTCTCAGATCCGCCTCCAACACTCCAAGCTTCCAAATCAGCTCCAAATCACCTAAAAAGTGACTCAAAACATGCAAGAATGCGACACAATACTTCTAGGACTCTAAAATGAAGAATAAGCAAGTTATTAGTCAAAATATGAGAATAAATGAAACTTAAGTGCCCACACCAGTGCAAAAATAGATATGAAATCAACCCAAAATGCATGTATATCAATTCCCCCAAACTTGCCTTTTGCTTGTCCTCAAGCAAACATAAAGACTAAGAATGAAAGAAAGGTTTGAAAACATAGCAAACTCATTTCGTCATCAGAATACCACATAACCAGAAACTTTAGTAAGCCATATGGAAACTTACTTGACATATTCAAGACCACCTTGTACTTCCCTCAGACCTTGCAAGTGTCTCAAACAAAACTCCACAATCCCAATCAAGACCTCTGAATTCGCCAATACAGATCTCATGTATACTAGGTGCGGTCTCATCGAGGGAATATCGATCATTGAACACTTGGGTTCTTCTTCAGTCACAACCTGAACACATAAAATATCTTCCAAGTGACCCCTTTCCTCTAACTCTTCCACTTTGGCAACTGATTTCTCCCTACTCTTCTAGGGTATCATTTTATTTTTTTTCTATCAGTTGCCCTTTGGTAATTCAAAGGCAAAGCGAATAATGGCATCATGGGAAATTTTCCTAGGCCTCGCTTTCACCTTTGCGTGATCAGTTCTCCAAGTAAAATAATGGGATCGCAAGAAATCTTCTTATCCCTTTACTTCAAAGAAAATCATTTCATCTTTTCAGTTCTTTTGATCATTGGGCTCCAGTCATCATGTTTTTAAGGATGCATTAACTTGAAAGGTTAAGAGAGGGGGATCACACTCACACAGATAAGTATTTCAGGACTGAGAGAAGAACCCGATCTAATGTATTTCCAAGCCCCAAGACAAGAGAATGAAGTCAGGTTAGGTGCAAAATCGGAATTGGATCCTTCAAAAGCTTGAAGGGACATGGGTAACATTGAGAAGTTGCAGAGTCTCTAGGTTTTCCAATAGTCTTTGAAATCTGTCAAGCTTGACTCAATGGTTACTTAAATATCTGAAAATGTGATTGTTCCTCGAAAAATCATGATTCCCTACAAGAATTTTGACTCAATAAAACAAAGACAGACTGAAGAAAAACATCAAAAATGAAAAAAAAGAAATGAAACCGCGTTAGTCCCAGCAAGTGTTCTCCCCCAGACTTACTGCACACCATCACGGTGTGACAATTAACCTGAAGGATACACGACTTACGCAAAAATAAAGAAGAAAAATAAAATAAAAGTGCAACAATGAGAAGGGATAGAAGGGAACAATACTATCAGTGAACATCCTGGCTGGCGCTGCCACTATGTCCGGCCATGTGGCGATGTCTGGGTAAACGTACATCAGGAGACTCCTCCTCAGCAGCATGCTCGTGTCAAACAACGACGAGGGTGGGCATCATCATCGCCAACCTCCGTGTCAGCACGCGTGTCATCATCTCTCGTGGCCTGTAATGGATCTGTAAAACAAGAGGGTCTCGGTACCTTGATCCTCTTAAGCGCTCCCCAAATGTGCTGCATCATCGAGTGGTTTTGCTTGGTGGACTCGATCATCCATCTCTAATAGTCCTGGTTGGTGAAATCATCAGCAAGTGGCGGGAGGTCATACTCAGATGTGTACTCTGGAAGTAACTCCTCCATCATGGTCTGTGTCTGGGCTGAGGCCTGCGGATCAAAAAAATATGATATTGGATCCAATCGGGAGGAACGACCTCGGGTAGGGGCAGCAGCAGTAGGTGGATAAGGCTGCTCCTCGCCATCATGTAGCATAAACTCAAGGTTGGTTTGGCAGGTGACTGTAGTGATTGCCCGGTTGGGTAGTGCTATGGTGCGAGAGACGTCGACGCGGTCAATGTACCTGTAAATATCATCTTTGCGCAAATACTTGCAGTTGTAGAAGTACTACCAGTCTAACTGGGCGATCTTTTCAACCTTCTCAGTACTGCTGAGATCAATCCCATGATGGAGGAACATAGGTGTCAAAAGAGTTCCAATCGGCTCTCTCTTCTGTCTTGGCTGTCCCTCGAAAATATCTCATGGTAAGCATCTTAGCAAAAACCAAAACCAGGTTGACTCCATGCTCATATGAAGTGTAATATAATTAGCTCATCAATCCTCAATGCTCTCGACTCCTTCTTGCAAGTGAAAACTGCCCCCAAAATTTCCGCTGCAATGGGAACCGCGGGGATCCTAATGTACGAGAGCTGCGATCAAGTGGCATAAATCTGCTGCCCATGGGGAGATGGAGTAGAACTTCAAACCAGTGGCAGTCCGGTCGAAATCATAGATATTACAGAGCTCTGGGATCGAGATCTCGTATAAACGTCCGCCGGAAAGATATGTCAGAGAGGCCACGCTCACTGAAGGATGTGCAACGTCGGTGAAGTTGACGTCACAAGAGGCTAGAAACTGTCGGACTAGCTCTGGGTAAAGTGGGAAAGCCTGATAAGCCATAGTCCTGAGATCGATCTTATCCCGAATGCCGGTAACGTCCTCAAATATATCAAAACGTCTAAGTGTATCTCCGCAGACAAACTTGGTTGGAAAAATCTCATTCTGCATCAGCTGATTGTTGAACATGGAGTGAACTGGGGTAATGTCTGCATGCGTAGAACTGGTCTTTTGCCCCCAGCGAATGGAGTACCAGCTGGTCGTGGCCATGGTGCATGTGTCGTAGGCTCAATAACTGGAGCCTTAGCCTTTTCTCGCGCAGACAACTTCCTCCGGGGTTGTTGTTTACCTCCATCATTAGCCATCACCTGAAATATTAGTTGCAAATGCATGAAACGAGTTCTCAAAGGCATTAGAAAAACAAAAATTGAGATTCAAGAACAGCAAAATATCCAGCAATACAGCAAAGAAGTGTCTCCAATCAATTCTTAATCCCTAAAATTCTTAATTTCCCGAATTTTTCCCTAAAGCTCAAGTTTTAATCCACTTCACAAATCTTAAAAATTGGGCAATTCCTAGTTTGAAAACAATTAGGAAAGGTCCAAAAAAGGGGAATGAACAACCAAGAACAAATAAATAGGAGAAATCTTGGATTTCTCAAAATCTCCTAATTTTCGCGGAATTAAAATAAGATGTAGGAGTCCATACCTTTTCAGATCGAGAAAGGGAGTTGATAATCAGAAAGAGGACTAAAATCCGAGTGGCTTAGACCCGAGAATCGTTCAAATCGGTAGAGAAACAAAAAAGTTATGAACACTCGAAGATTTTGGAAAAATGGATGTTTGTAGAGAAATAGAGAGGAAGAAGAAGGGGTTTGTGAAGTTTGATCCAAAAGTGTGTACTTTAACTCTCAAAATCGTGTTTTCTGGTTCAATTTAAGTGGATTGAACCGGATTTGGCAAAAATAAACATACCTTGGCTCGCGGATCGATCGGTTTTAAAGACTGGACCGATCGGTCCCTTACCTTGTTGTCGTGATTTTGATTTGGCGGACCGATCGGTCTTAAATTTTGGACCGATCGGTCTCGGGCGTTCGTCAAACTCCTTCTTCTTGGAAAGATCGATCCCAACAGTTCGATCGTTCAGCTTAAGATCCACAATAGTGGACCGATCGGTCTCTGCCCTTCGTCTAAATACTTTGTTTTCAAACTGATCGATCCCAGCAGATCGATCTATCTCCCTTATATCTCAACTGAAACACTTAAACCAAAAAAGAAAAAATTAGCAGAAAAAGCATGCATGATTGTATGTACACTTACCAGTGGGTTGTCTCCCACGAAGCGCTTCTTTTAAGTTATTAGCTTGACTTAGTAGCCTTTTAGGCACTTGGCAGGTCACCAGGGGGATCTGTCTCTTCCTTAGAAATATTGTTGTCCACAAGATACAGCTTCAGGTGTGGATCATCATCCTTATGGTCAACCTGTGCAATGTCCAGCAACACTACAGCTCCAGGTAGTCTCACTTCCTTGATAGTAAATTGACCGGCCACCAAGATCTTAACTTTACTGTAAAAAGTTTCGAACACAAGTTAGTTAACAACATTTGGTCATTAACAACAAAGTCTCTAGGAGGAATCCTCTTGTCATGATTCTCAGTCTCAATCTGTGGAGTCCTTGTTCCAACTCCTCCACAACCAATTACACCACATAAGCTACTCTTGGATGTCTGGAGACTATATGAAGTCTTCTTGCTGATCTTTCCGAGAATCACTCTTTTACTGAGGAAGTTAATAACTACTCCCACAGTGTTGAGGAATGGTCTTTCTAAAATGAGTGGCTTCTTATAGTCTCATTCCATCTCTAGTACCGGCAGATCTGTTGGAACTACACATTTCCCAACCTGGAGTGGGTCAATAAGCTTCCCAATTGAATACTTTGTGGAAGCATCTCCAAATAGAATGGAAGTCGAATGTTCCTTCATGTCTTTAATCCCCAGCTTCTTCATCAGCTCTAAGGATATAACATTCACAGATGCCCAAGAATCACATAGAGCGTCATCACTGCTCACCTCACCAAAGGTGCACTTGATAGCAAATCGTCCTTCATCTCCTAATTTAGGCAGCAATGTGGATTCAGGAGGTGCATTATTGTTTGCCTTATTATACCCCATTAGTCCCCCAATTTGCTTCTTATTATCAAGAACTGCCTTGATGAACTTCACTTGTACCGGGATTTCGAACAAGCCTTCCATCTTCAGTAAAGGGACTTCAATCTCACTCATGTCTACCCTGAAGTTAGATAAAGTCTTCTTCTGAGCCTTTGTGTAGACAACATGAGGGAAGGGAATTGGTGGCACATAAGGAGGAGATTCAACATCTTCAGCTTTATTACCCTCAACTCCCATAGGCGCCTCCATCTGCTCATCTACAATTATTGCTACTTCTTCAACATTCTTAACAACCAATCCACTGCTCCCATTGTGCTTAACGTCCTTGGGTTCGCTGCCATTATCTTCAGTCTTCTTATTTTCTTGCTCATCACTCTCAACATCTGACCTATCGTAGTTCTCCCCAAAGAGTAGTATGCTAATCTCTTCTATTTCCCTCTCATATTCATCATTGGAAGTGATGACATTCCAGTGATCCTTCGGAATTTTATCCGGCTTTTCTGGAAGGGTTCCTTGAGGTCTCTGAATTGATGCAACAGTCTGGGCGACCTGAGTATCTAGCTTATTTACATGCACGCTAACTGCTTCATACTTGCTGTTCAGATCATGGTACATGCTATCAACCTTTGCATTGATCTCCTAAGTCTTTTCCTTGATTTCCTGACAGATCTTATTCTGGTTCTGAATAACCTGCTGCATTAGAGCCTCAAGCTTATCTGTTGAGCTGTTTGAAGAACTTGTAGGCTGTTAAAACTGTTGTGGAGGGGGTTGCTGAAACTAATGCATTGGAAGCTGCTGAAAAAGCCTGAAATTCGTGCCTGAATTTTGCACGAACGGTTTCTGAAAATTTCCTGAACTTGAGTTCTCCACGAAAATCTTCTTCTGGAAAGCCTGGTTAAAGTTCTTCTGCCCTTGATATGGCACGAACGTCTTGCCCTGCAACTATGAAACCTGAGTTCCTCTCTGCTATGGATAAACCTGATCCTGCGGGTTTTCAACATTAGTACTTCTGTAGAAAAGATTACCCAGATTATACCCCCTATTTTGATTGAAGCCTTGTCCAGAGACATAGTTGACATCCTATTGCTCCTCCTGACTCTCCTGCGTTCCATCAGCAAAGGGAATCTCTTATGACTCATCACATTGATGCACCCCACGCTGGTGTACCTTCAGCAACATATCTATCTTGGCGTTCAGCTCGTCCATCGTCTTAGTCTCAAGACTGTTGACTCGCACCCCACGGTTGTACTTTAGACAGATGACACTAGAACTAGAAGCCAAGTTCTCGATCAGCGTGTAAGCTTCTTCAACGGTCTTTGTCATAAAATCCCCATTGCTAGCTGCATTGAGAGAGTTTTTGTGATCTCGATCAACTCCCCCATAGAGGATGTTGAGGATCTGTTTTTCGTTGTACCCATGATGTGGACAGTCTCTCATGTACTCTTTGAGTCTTTCCCATGCCTCACAAAAGGATTCACCGGATTGTTGTTGGAATGTAGTGATCTTGCCTCTAAGCGCAACTATCTTGGACTTAATGTATAAATGGTCCAAGAATGCAGCTCTAGTCTTATCCCAAGTCTGCAGTGATCCACGCTTAAGGGATCTCAACCATCTCAATGCTTTATGAACAAGAGAGAAGTGGAACAGCTTGCACTTAATGTAGTCTGCAGGGACTCCATTTGAACTGGTGGTGCTACCTATATCCTCATAGGACTCGACGTGGTCCATTGGATTCTCAGATGGCAATCCATGGAACTGATACTAGTTCATCAAGTTGGTCAATTGAGACTTGATCTCATAATCCTGCCTCTAAGTAGCTGATGGACGAATGGCAGATCAGTTTTGATAGAACTGATGAGGCGTGTCCATAGCACCTATAACACGATGTGGTAGATGTTGAATACGCGGGTTCTGCTGATCTTACCCATTTTGAGGTGGCGGTAACTATTGTTGATCCTGACACTGATTATTCGCCTAGTTTTGCTCATCCCTTAGACGATGTTGCTATCTTAGCATCTCCTCACCTGCAATGTTTGGAGCAATTCTATCATCCTCGTGACCCAGATGGTCATCATTGTTGATCTGAGCCGACGGTATCTGAGCGTTACTCATTGTAGCTGTGGCTTATCGCGTTCTACGATTCTCTCTCTCTCTCTAGTCTTGCAAGTTTTGTGTTGTCTATGATCAAGAGATTCTCAGAGCCTTGCTGGTCATAAACCGTATCACAAAAGAAAATTAAAAAGAAAAAGTAAGTAAAACAAATCTTAGACTAAAATTCAGTCTTAGATCAAAAGGCAAAGTAATTGGTCCCCGACAACGGCGCCAAAAACTTGATAAACCGAGTTTAAAACCTTATCAATACCTACTACAAGTGCACATCAATCAGAGTAGTAATCTAGGGGTCGAATCCACAGAGACCAAGAGTCACACTATCAATCTATTCGACTAACATTCAAGCTAAGACAAATCAAAGTTGTTGTGGTTATTAAGTGACAAAAGCGAGCAAACGAGATTTAAATTCAATAAATTAAAAACATCAAGTTTAGAGAAATTCTTCAGGAAATCAGAATGATGAATTCAAGCATTAGTCCGGGAACAATTAAAACCATCTTAAACTCAAAGCACACAATGTATAGCTAATCCACTTTCGTGGCATCAACTACTTTGTCTAGCAACCTAGAATCCTAACTTCCGTTGGTCCTAGAAATTCTAGACAAGCAATAGGTTCAGGTTTGATATGTTCACAAACTTGCCTTGGATCAACTTCCGCAGTCCAAGGACAATTGCTCATCAAATGTTCTTTCGGATTTTTAAACAATCACTTTAGGTGCATTAAAAACCTAGAGATCAAAAGCTACGTGATCAAGCTAACTTAAGCATTAAAAGTACAAGAGATGAAGAACCCTAAAATAATCCCTATCTAGCTTCTATTCATTCATTCATCAAACCCTAGAAAATCCCTAAACTTGATTAGGGAACTACTTACACAATAAAATCAACACAAACAATAGAAATAGCAAAATACATAATGAAATAAAACTAAATTAATATAATAGGGTTTAGAAAAACTTCTCCAAAGTGGTGTACAAGATGATCGAGGGAGAAGAAAAATTGCCCAACAAAAAGAAAGAAAAAGATGAAGAAGAAGATGTCTATAAAGTGCATAAGAATGAAAAAGATAAGGTCCAGAGCAGTTTGGCTGCTCTCTCGTTTTTATACTTAGGGTTTCTGATCCCTAAACACGAGATGAGCCTTAAAACATTTGGCCCAACTGAATAAAAACGTTTATGGAAAATGGCTCAGCGCATCGGGACCGATCGGTCCTAAAGATGGGACTGATCAGTTTTATCCTTTTTACTCTGTTCTTCGCAGCATTTTCTCTCAGATCCGCCTCCAACACTCCAAGCTTCCAAATCAGCTCCAAATCACCTAAAAATGACTCAAAACATGCAAGAATGTGACACAACACTTCTAGGAATCTAAAATAAAGAATATGCAAGTTATTAGTCAAAATATGAGAATAAATGAATCCTAAGTGCCTAAACCAGTGCAAAAATAGATATGAAATCAAGCCAAAATGCATGTATATCACCCCTTAGAGATAGTATCAAGAAGTCCTAGCTTGCCTAACCGACGTCTATCAAAAATAAAAGATGGCCTCCGTTTCTCTTGGGTTCCTAAAATCGAAAAAAGAATTGGTCTATGGTCTGAATCAATCGTCTCTTAGTAGGATGTTACCGAATTCGGGAAAAGTGAATGTCAATCTACGTTGCCAAAAGCCTTATCCAACTTACAACGATCTGTTGCATTTCTCCGAACACCTCGCCACGACCAGGAATTCCTGAGACATGGAAACTCTTCCAGACCACAAATCCGGAGCATATTTCAAAATGGGAGAAAAGAGGGACCATTTACTAACAAGAAGAACTCGAAGTTCAACTTTTGTCAGGCTAGGGTTTGTGATTTCTCACGTTAGCAAAAAGCTAGGGTTTTAATCTTTCTCTGTTTATTAATGATGTAAGGGGTTACATTATATAGTGATTCCTTGAGGGAAACCTGATGTTTTGCATTTTCAAACAACACAATCAAATAACTACAATAAATGCAAACAACTATGACATTGTAGCACTTGAGGTTTGAATCCACAGAGAGCTTAGAACTAACACGATGAGATTTCAAGGAATCGATTTGAGCTAAAGAAGATAATGGTTTGGTTTTAGTAACAATTTTATGAAAGTAAACAAACTAAGAAAATAGAGCAAGTTATAAATGATTTAAAGCAATGGATCTAAGGATAGATAATCAACGTAGAGGGATAACAAACACATCACGATGCTGAAGGTTTCAATTAACAAGAACCATCCTAGGGCATGAGGCTCATTCAATCTAGATCAACCCACTCTCGTGGCATTGAGCCTTATGCGATCAATAGGTTAAGCTAAACTTTCATTTGCTCTCCTATAGTCTCAAGCATTAACATACAAGCTCACAAAGACCATTTTCCACCCTAACATCAACTCTCATTTGCTAGGGAAAGAAAACTCACAAAAAGACTCTTTCAGGACATTCATCGAACACCTCTCGGGCGAGGTCTTTCCCACTATCAAGGTTACTAGTTGATCAAGCTAAACCTAGCATTAAGAACATCTTAAATGGAGGATCTACAGATCTAACAACCTAGCATCAAGATTTATTCATTAAACCCCTAGATCTAGCTACCCTTCAACCCATTAGGTGACTACTCACACATATTCAAACAAAACACAACATGAACAACAAAAAAATCCATAATGAAAAAAGAAAAGAGAGAAGGGTTAAGAAGAAACTCTTTTTGATTGATGAAACAGAGAAATGCTCATAAATCCATCCAAGATTCTTCCTTGTTCTTCCTCAAATCTTAAGTCTCTCAAACAAGATCCAAAGGATAAAGATTTGAAAAACAACTAAAAAGGGGAAAAGTATGTTAGGCTTTTATATTGTTGCCAAGAAACCCTAAAAATGAACCGGGTCACCTCGGGACAAAACCAGGATTGACCCAACTTAAAAGTAAAATAGGAGGCCTTCGCGGCCTAGAATCGACCGGTCGCGGCTTGGGATCGATCGGTCGCTGGCTTGCCTCGGTCGGTCGCTGGGTTTTGGTTCATGGCTCGCGTCTTGGGCTTGGCAGGTCTTCATTTAGCCTCGGACGGTTGTCGGGGCATTCGTCAATTCCAGCAACGGTGCCGGGCTGGTCGTGTCTTGGGTCCAGTCGGTCGCTAGGCGTACGTCATTCTTCGGACCATAGCCTCGACCGATAGCTGGTCAGCTTCGGCCGGTTGTGAACCTTCCTCGGCTGGTCAAGTCGGGCTTGGCCAGTCACGTGGTGAGTCCGGCCGGTCGCAGGCCGCGGCTTGTCTCTAGTCTTCTTCATTTTCGCCCTTCTCTTGTTTCTTCTTCGTTCTTCAACTCCATTACTCCATCCTCTTCATTACATCCTCAATTCTTGCCCTCTTCAAGGTTTATTTGCTCATCTCCATCTCCATTGATCTCCAATCCACCTAAAAGACTCCAAAAGAAAACAATACAAGACTCTCTAGTTCTAAGACTCTATAGTTCTAGGACTCTAAAATGCGAAATGGATGCAAAACTACACTAAAGTAAGCAAACAAGAGACTTAGCTAATACAAAATAGCCTAGAAAATACATGATAATGAAGCTATTTATGGTATATATCAACTCCCCCGGACTTGTCCTTTGCTTGTCCTCAAGCAAACAACCGACAATCCCGAAAAAGAGGTTTGAAAAATGGGAACTCAACATGTCAAGAACTTAGGAAAGACTAGCACTTATCAAACCATTTTAGTGACCACACCTAGCTCAAAAACAATATTCCAAGTAAACTCTAACTTCTCAAGGCTTATCTATCTCTATCAAACAACAAGCGTTCACAAGAGTCCACAACCTATTCAATCAACCATTCTTCACATTCATTGTTCTCAAGTATATGCAGTCTCACAAATGGATAGTCAATCAAATACCACTTGACTAGGTGAGAAAATGCAAGAAGGCAATTTTCAACCAAAGCACATTGCAAACACTTTTGTAGAACAAATGGGAATTACATTAAACACAAGCTCTTTACTTCATTTCTTTAGCAAACCCCTCTAGGCTTTTCTTTACTTTTTCTTTTCTTTTCTAGGCTTAATATTTTCTTTTTCTTAGCCCTTTTTCTTTGCTTTCTAGAGAAGCCCGTTTCTTATCATTTGATACAACTTAGAGCTAACCTTTTTTTTTCCCAAGTTCTAGCGCTAAATTTCTTTTCTCCCTTTCTTCTCATTTTTCTTTCTTTTGCATAACCATTTGGTTCACCATTCTACTCATTCTGAATCACATTCCTTTTCATTACCAACCATACTCTAAACCCTCTTTCTTTTATATTTCCCTTAGTGCTAATCTCAATGATCCCCCAACAACAACAAGTCAACATCCACCTAGTGCTAGTTGCATGATTTCCTAACTAGCCACCTAATGAAAGCTAACAGTTGTCGTTTTTATACTTGTACTATTTTGCACATGAAAGCATTATCACAAAGAGGCCTCACTCAAACAATTCACAATGGGCATAAAATAAAGGCTAGGGTTCAAGGTGGGAAACCATTCATATGGAGAAATGGCTATTTGGACTAACAAATGTGGTAAATCAAGGTGAAGATAGTCCAAATATGTTTATGGTTACCATGGCAATGCATTGAAAATCCATAAGTGAGAGAATTAAATTCAATTAAGTTCAAATAATATTCGAGAATGGCATCAAGACTAGCAAGCATCATCAATTCGGCGAGTTACAAGACTAAGAATTCAAAGCACGAAATGTACAAGATCAATAAGGAGATGTCTAAAACCTAAGGTGTTTCCAACCAAGGTCATTGGCTAAGTCTAAACAAGTTCTCAACAAAGATTGCGTCATCATTCCCTATGCAAGTGAAATGCAATCCTATATTTTCCTAAATAAATCTATAGTGTAAATGCAACTACATGCTTGTTTTTTTTTTTTTTGAAAAGATTTTGAAAATTTTTCATGTAAAATGAAATACTACAAAATATACAAGCTAGACTCAAAGAAAGAAAACAAAACAAATAAAAGCAACGTCAAATACTACCCTCTCCCCCGAACTTACTTCTCACCGTCCCGGTGAGAACAAAATCCAAGAGAAAAGGCAAACAAAAATGCAAAGCAAAAATAAAATGAAAGAGTACTAAAAACTATTTACAAAAGTTGGTGAATTGGTACCTTAGTTCGGAGAGTCTTCCCCAAGGGGGAGAGTAGGAGCCGCGTTCCTCGTCGACATTGTCTCGGTCAGTTTGGTGTATTGAGTGGAGGGTCCAGGTATTAATTGATCTACTCGGGCTTGGCATGGGAAGAAGTGTCAGAAGACATCCAGTTGCCGCACAATTGTCTCATCCTCGGGTCCCTCAAAGGTGATGTTGAGGAATGATCTTAGGGTCGTCTTGTGAGGTCGGGGCATCTTTAAGTGTTGGAATTGTCCCTCTCGGTCATTGAAGATGTAGGTGTACTCATGCGGGAGTGGTCCCGAGTGGAGGTAGTCATTGGCTCGTGGAAACAAGGGTGCAAAGTAGCTCTCCTCCGGCAAGTTCATCAATGGACTGACAAGGAGCCGTCCGGCTTGGTAAAGCGGTTCCAAAAATGCACCCATCATCAAATGAGGTGCAGTCATTCCATTGTCGCCTAACCGCATCCCCGCTAATGCCTTTGCAAAAATACAACCCAAGTTTACGTGATCCCCAACTCGCTCATAGAACATTGGACAGCTCTCCGCCACCATAAATGTAGAGAGACCACCGAAAAACAAGCATACCTCGCCATGTGTGAGTATCGACCTCTCCTCAACTGGCCTAAAATATAGCATCTCGCTCAAGTATTTTGCCGCCAACCTTATTGTGGGGTTCCAGATTGAATCCACATACGGTCCATCATTCACCCTTCCTAAAGCTATTGTCCTCCAAAAGCTTCCCTTGCATTGAAACTCGGGAAAGTCGACCTCCGAGCCATATGGAAAATGGAAGATAGTGCATAGCTCGTAGATAGTAATCTGAATCCATCTATGGTTGAGCCCGAATGTGATGTAGCCTTGGTTGGGGTGCGGATTCTCCAGATCCGCATATACTAGCCTCACCAATTGGAAGAAGTATTGGGCATGTGATGAGGTCGCATATTGCTTATGACGAACAAAACCGCTCAAGTTCATGTTGGTGAACATTTGGAGCATATCGTCGATTAGGTCAAGTCGTTCAAGCAACTCATTCTTGAATTCTTGAGGCTCTACCCATGTTTCTCCGGTAACTATCGCTTGTTGAGGCCTTGATGATTCGCCCTTGAATCCTCCGCGTCAGATTGCACCCCTTGTTTTAGGGCGTGATGCATTTCCTCTGAATCCTCTGCGTCGAATCGCCGCTCTTGTCCTTGGTCGAGAGTCCATGGTTCCTTTTGCTTGTTGAGGAGAAGTGTTTAAAATGAGAATGTATCTTTGTGGTCCAAGAGAGAAGGAGAAGAAGATAGCTTGTGGTGGGCCCCTACACACCTTTGCAAAGGGGACCGACCGATCTTGAAATTCTCTCGGCCGATCGCGTGACCATAGTGGCGTGGGTGTGCATCGGGATCGGCCGATCGTGTGCTCTACCCGGCCGATCATGGATTGAGATCGACCAGTCGCAAGGAGTTTTCAGAAAATGCGCCTGGTGCTGGACCGGTATTGCCGTGTCTTTGCCGGGTCCCATCATCCGATCGACCGATCTCACCCACTCGGCGAGGATCATTGCCCGATGATCGACTGGTCGCGTGCGTATCTCGACCGGTCGCTCCATTTCCTCGCCCGGTCCTTGGCATTTTTCGAAAAAACACCTCTGATGCTGGACCGGTCTTGGCTTGTTCTCGGCCGGTCGCGGCCTATGCTGGGCCGGTCTTCACCTCTTCTTCCTTGTTTCTTTTTGCTTTCTCACATCACTTGCCTTGACTCTTCATCTCGTCTTTTAACCCCTTTCTTTAAGGTTTTCCCCTGCTTCGTTGACACCAAAACACACCTTATTCAAACATTAAAAGGAAAACATAAAATCAAATTAAAGAAATTAAAGAGTTCTTCCAAAAATCTTAAAGGGAAACATGTACAAAAGATAATCATGGGATTGCCTCCCAAGTGCGCTGGTTTAAAGTCACTAGCTTGACTTTGTTTCCTTGATCATCATGGAGTGAGATCCTTAAGACACGCACTGGTGCCTGGATCCTTCAAGTCTGAAGAAGTCGAGTTGACTCCATCCTTCCTTCCTTTCTTCTTGTCATTAAACCCGAAACCTTTTCCTTTACTCCCAACAACACCAATCACTCCACACAAGCTGACCAATGTTGTTTGGATTGGGTAAGCAACATCTCTACTCACTTTCTCTAGCACAACCTCCTTGTTTAAGAAATAAATCTTGGCTCCAACCGTGCTAAGGAAAGGTCTTCCCAAAATGAGTGGGATTTCACAGTTCAGTTCCATCTCTACTAACGTGAATTCAGTCGCTATGGTGCATCTCCCAATCTTCAAGGGGAAATCGACTAGTTTCCCAACTGGGGTCTTTGTCGATGCATCTCTAAACGAGATGGAAGTAGAGTGCTTGCTCATCTTTTCCTCCCCAAGTGTCTTAACCATCTCATAGGATATGACATTCACACTAGCTCCGGAATCACACAAGGCGTCATCAAATTTCAGCTCGCCAAGAGTACAAGGCACAACGAAAGTACCTTGATCGCTTTCCTTAGTCAAGGTCTTTGGTTCCAGTGGTGCTGGGTTAAGATTGGGTTTGGTGAGAAGGAGCTCTTCCACTTTGCTTCGGTTCTCTAGCACATTCTTCACAAACTTCACTTCTTCCGGGACTCCATAAAAGTTCTCTATCCTAGGTAGAGGAGCTCCTATCTCGCTCATGTTAGCCTTGAACTGAGAAAGCACCTTCTTTTGTGCTTTAGTAAGGAATCTTCCCGGAAATGGGATCAAAGGAGTATATGGACAAGGCTCGACGATCTGCTTCTTGCTACCTTCATCCCCTCTAGGCTTTTCCTTCTTGACATCAAGTACTTACTTGGTAGCCTCACCTAGCATGTCTTTCGACTCCTCTTCCTTGCTTCAATCTTCTCGAACTCTTCCTTAGTGACTGCAGCAGCTCGAGGTTCCTCTCTACAACCTCAACTAGCACTTCCTTTCCCAAAGGCGGATCCTCTTTCAAACCAACAAATTGCTGCTCATACCTCTTGTTCCCAATCAGACCTCTAAGCAACCTTGCAATCTCCTTGACAGCATTATCTCTATCTTATTCAGTCGAGATTACATTGCAGTAGTCCTTAGGATTTACCTCTGGTTTTTCGGGCAGCTTAACCATAGGCCTTTGGGTTATGGAGGCAACTTGAGCCATTTGATTTTTGAGAGACTTTACTTGTGAGGTGATGCCATTTATCCTTCCTTGGAGCTCATTGTATCCACGATCCATCTTGGTATTGACTTCCACAAACTGCCTATTCATATCCACTTGTCCCTTGGCATGAATATCCAGTAGTTGAGCAAGCATGTTCTTCACTTCCGAGTGGGGAGATTGTTTCTTTTGCTGGAACTGTTATCCTTGTTGGTTGTTCGCTTGGTAAGGAGTCTTTCCATAACCTTGTTAGTTTCCATAACTCCTTTGTTGGAATTATTGCCCTTGTTGTGGCTTCAGAGGGTACATTTGGTCTTGTGGATTCTCCACATTGTTGCTTCTATATGAGATGTTGTTGTTTCCATAGTTTCGATTCCCATACCCTCTTTGGTAATTACCATTGTTTCCAACGAAGTTCACCTCTTCTTGGACAGCTTCTCCTTCTTCATACAGCTCTTCTTGGTTATCATGTTGACTCATGTCACATTCACCAACAAAGTTAACGGCTTTTTGCCCCACAAGGAAGATTTTGCTGAGTTTATCAATCTTGTCACTCAACTCCTTTATCTTTTGTGCACCTATGCCCGATTTCTTCACACTTTTGTTATAGTCTCCACCATAGCAAGCATCACTTTGAGCTAGATTTTCCACTAGTCTTTCTCCTTGGATGGATGTTAGATTGGCAAAACACTCATTGCTAGCAATGTCTAATGCTCTCTCACAGTCTCATTCACTCCACGGTAGAAAATCCCCAAGAGACTCTCTCTTGATACACCATGGTAAGGGCAGCTTCTAGTATAACCTTTCAATCTTTCCCAACCCTCATGTAGACTCTCTTGAGCTTATTGCTTGAAGCTAGCGATATCATTCTGGAGTTTGGCCGTCTTTTGCTTGGGGAAGAATTTGGTGATGAACTCTCTCTTGATATTCTCCCAAGTAGACACAAGATCGGGGGGTATGTTCTTCTCCCATTGAGAAGCATTATTTCCCAAACATAAGGGAAATAGTATCATCTTGATTGAATCCTCGGGGACTCTATTAATTCTCACAGCCCTACAAAGCTGCTCAAATTAATCCAAGTGATCAAGAGCATCCTCTAATGGTAGACCATTGTACATATGGTTATGTACCATATTGATCAAACTAGACTTCACCTCAAAGTTATGAGTGTTGATTGGGGGAGTAAGAATCCCAAGTCTAGCTTCTCTCAAGTCTGGCTCATCAAAAGGCCCTATAGGTCTCTCTTCCGGGTTTTGGCGTGGAAGAGGTGGAGTAGGTGGAGCCGGATCATGAAGTCCTTCAACCCCATTGCCATGATCGTCTCCATTGGCTCCTTCTCCATGAAGCACTTCAGGCGGATCAGTTCCAACATTCGCCATTCCTACCCGAATCAAGTGATCCTCTCTTTCCTTAGCTCTTCTTTCCTTTGCTACTCGCCTACACTCTTTCTCAAGCTGATCCAAATCCAAATCACTATCAAGAACTGTTATTTGGCGACTTCGAAGATGCATACACCTTAATCAAGAGCATAGCAAACACAAGAAAAGAAGTTAGTAACAAAGTAAAACAAAAACTTTAGTCGCAAATCTATCCAAATCTTAAAGGATAATTGCATAAACTCCCCAGCAACGGCGCCAATTTGAACAACAAAATCAAATAAATACAACAAATGCAAACAACTATGACATTGTAGCACTTGAGGTTCGAATCCACAGAGAGCTTAGAACTAACACGATGAGATTTCAAGGAATCGATTTGAGCTAAAAAGATAATGGTTTGGTTTTGGTACCAACTTAATGAAAGTAAACAAACTAAAAAAAATAGAGCAAGTTATAAACGATTTAAAGCAATGGATCTAAGGATAGGCAATCAACGTAAAGGGATAACAAACACATCAAGATGTTGAAGGTTTCAATTAACAAGAACCATCCTAGGGCATGAGGTTCATTCAATATGCTCTCCTACAGTCTCAAGCATTAACACACAAGCTCACAAATACTATTTTCCACCCTAACATCGACTCTCATTGGCTAGGGAAGGAAAACCCACAAAAAGACTCTTTCAGGACTTTCATCGAACACATCTCGGGCGATGTCTTTCCCACTATCAAGGTTACTAGTTGATCAAGCTAAACCTAGCATTAAGAACATCTTAAGTGGAGGATCTACAGATCTAACAACCTAGCATCAAGATTTATTCATTAAACCCCTAGATCTACCTACCCATCAACCCATTAGGTGACTACTCACACATATTCAAACAAAACACAACATGAACAACAAACAAATCCATAATGAAAAGAGAAAAGAGAGAAGGGTTAAAAAGAAACTTTTTTTGATTGATGGAACAGAGAAATGCTCATAAATCCATCCAAGATTCTTCCTTGTTCTTCCTCAAATCTTAAGTCTCTCAAACAAGATCCAAAGGATAAAGATTTAAAAAATAACTCAATGGGGAAAAGTATGTTGGTTGTTTCTAAAATCCATAGGGTTTTTGGGCTTTTATATTGTTGCCAAGAAACCCTAAAAATGAACCAGGTCAACCCGGGATAAAGTAGGATTGAGCCAACTTAAAAGTAAAATTGAAGGCCTACGCGGCCTAGGACCGGCCGGTCACGGCTTGGGATCGATCGGTCGCTGGGCGTAGATCGGTGGCTCGCGTCTTTGGCCCGGCCGGGGCATTCGTCAATTCCACCAACGATGCCGGGCCGGTCGTGTCTTGGGTCCGGTCGATCGCTGGGCGTACGTCATTCTTCACACCATAGCCTCGACCGATCGCTGGTCAGCTTCGGCCGGTCGTGAACCTTCCTCGACTGGTCAAGTCAGGCTTGGCCAGTCACGTGGTGAGTCCGGCCGGTCGCGGACCGCGGCTTGTCTCTAGTCTTCTTGATTTTTGTCATTCTCTTGTTTCTTCTTCGTTCTTCAACTCCATTACTCCATCCTCTTCATTCCATCCTCAACTCTTACCCTCTTCAAGGTTCCTTTGCTCATCTCCATCTCCATTGATCTCCACCACCTAAAAGACTCAAAAAGAAAACAATACAAGACTCTCTAGTTCTAGGACTCTAAAATACGAAATGGATGCAAAACTACACTAAAGTAAGCAAACAAGAGACTTAGCTAATACAAAATAGCCTAGAAAATGCATGATAATGAAGCTATTTACGGTAGATATCAACTCCCCCGGACTTGTCCTTTGCTTGTCCTCAAGGAAACAACCGACAATCCCGAAAAAGAGGTTTGAAAAATGGGAACTCAACATGTCAAGAACTTAGGAAAGACTAGCACTTATCGACCCATTTTAGTGACCACACCTAGCTCAAAAACAATATTCCAAGTGAACTCTAACTTCTCAAGGCTTATCTATCTCTATCAAACAACAAGCGTTCACAAGAGTCCACAACCTATTCATTCAACCATTCTTCACATTCATTGTTCTCAAGTATATGCAGTCTCACAAAAGGATAGTCAATCAAATACCACTTGACTAGGTGAGAAAAGGCAAGAAGGCACTAAAGATGTGAGTGCAAGAAGGCTAATCGATTTTAGGTGACTATACTCTTATGGAAATAGGAAGGCTAATCATCGCACAAAATTATACTAAGATAAAAACAATTGATGGATACAATTATTAGCTCCCATTCTACCCAATGATCACGACAATAGTCTACCCAAAAACCAATCCTTAGCTTACTCATCCCCAAAACCAATTCCTAAAAGATACTACCCTTTTTGAACTTTAAACCCAAAGAATCAATCAAGACAATTTCAACCAAAGCACATTGCAAACACTTTTGTAGAACAAATGGGAATTACATTAAACACAAGCTCTTTACTTCATTTCTTTAGCTAACCGCTCTAGGCTTTTCTTTACTTTTTCTTTTTTTTTCTCGGCTTAATATTTTCTTTTTCTTAGGCCTTTCTTTGCTTTCTAGAGGAGCCCTTTTCTTATCATTTGATAAAACTTAGAGCTAACCTTTTTCTTTTTCCCAAGTTCTAGCGCTAAACTTCTTTTCTCCCTTTCTTCTCATTTTTGTTCTTTTGCATAACCATTTGGTTCACCATTCTACTCATTCTAAATCACATTCCTTTTCATTACCAACCCATATTCTAAACCATATTTCTTTTATATTTTCCTTAGTGCTAATCTCAATGATCCCCCAACAACAAGAAGTCAACATCCACCTTTCCATGATTTCCTAACTAGCCACCTAATGAAAGCTAACAATTGTCGTTTTTATACTTGCACTATTTTACACATGAAAGCATTATCACAAAGAGGCCTCACTCAAACAATTCACAATGGGCATAAAAGAAAGGCAAGGGTTCAAGGTGGAAAACCATTCATATGGGGAAATGACTATTTAGACTAACAAGTGTGGTAAATCAAGGTGAAGATAGTCCAAATATGTATATGGTTACCATGGCAATGCATTGAAAATCCATAAGTGAGAGAATTAAATTCAATTAAGTTCAAATAATATTCGAGAATGGCATCAAGACT
>WJSH01004359.1:61298-78555 GCA_009757365.2 Lepidium campestre
TTAATACAAAATGGCCTAGAAAATGCATGATAATGAAGGTATTTATGGTATATATCAAAACCCTAAAACCTAATCATGCAAAGCCTTACTAGGAACCCTAAAAAGAAAAGACCAAAAATTGATCAGACTTACTTAATTCTTAATGGGCCAATTCACAAAATAGGCCCAAAAACTAGGTTACTTGGATTAACCCTTAGGTTAACCTGTTTCACCCTTAAAACAAATGACCTTAAGGTCTTATTACAACAAAACCAACAAAAGGTCCATTGGACCAAAATTTTCTAAATTAAATAGATAAATAACAAAAATAAAGAGAAAAGACCCAAAAAGAGTATAAGTATGCGTGGTTCTTGGTCAACCCTGGTGCCACGCTGCACCAGATCCCTCCCAGTCAGAGAGATTCGCCCCTGAATCACAAGCGGTGCACGGGTCAGGTTCTTTCTTCTTCTTGCATGCACTAGCTGGCATCTTCATGTCAACTCCCTTCTTGCCAATGCACAATTCTCTGTCCCAACAGAGCGGTCCTCTCTTCCTTTTCTGACAGCTCCATCTGGTAGATCCAGGAATCTACTCAGATTCTCCTCCTTGTCAACGTGTCTCCGAGTTACCACTTGATTCTCAAAGGATCCAAGTTCGTCTTCAGTCTCATTCACGTCGAGTTGGTCACTCACAGACGATGACCAAAACAACTTTTTGAGGATGGAAGACATACAAGTGGAGGGACTCGTCATGAATTGTGCGTCAATCGAATGCCCAAGGTTGTTCCAACAACAGATGACACAAGTTCATTGGTATCTCAACATAAGAGATGCAATCTCAGTTCAAGCCACCAGTAGAATTTGGATTTAAGGCACGATGTCGTACCTTAAAATGTTGTAATCCATATGCATCCAAGACAGTGCATACGGTTCTTGAAGAGGAATGTGTGGCAGCTCCACATGTTTCACCAGTCTCCACGCAAGTATTGATCGTTGGAGTAACTCTAGAGCCTCCAAAATCTCCTTGCCATGAACGGAGAAGCCTTGGTGTCTTCACGACGGAAGAGAGCTCACACGGGACGGGCGAGCTTTCACAGCGACCAACGCATAGTGGCGGCGGTGTTTCTAGTGTTCCAAACCCTAGATTATACACTCCAGTCCTCCTCCTCGTGTTTTCTCTGGTACGGGTGTGTTGGTCTTCCCAACGACCTCCACAGATGGATCGCCAATGGTAGCGGAAACGCCTTATGCTTTCATGCTCACGTTCGATTTTGCTCAAGTACAAGCCAACGCTTGATCCGTATCTCGGCCGCAAGTGGTACGTGCTCTCTTCCTTGATTGGTAGCGATCAATCAAAAACTAGACAAGCACCACCATAAATATGATGGCGGCGATGATCTCTTTTGCACGGTCTACGGCCAATCATGGAGTCTCTCTCTCCTAGGGTTTCAAGACCTTTTCTTTGTACCAACAAAGAACGACGACGGCTTGTCATGGCTTTGGTGCTGATCACGATCTTGTCAACACATGGTGCAATGGTCAGAGCAACACCGGTGGCAAACAATTACTCGGACACATCCAACGGTGGGCTTTGGGACACAGTAGGGGTTTCAAGACTTTGGGAGTACGTCTTCCTGGCACAAGCTGA
This sequence comes from Lepidium campestre, assembly GCA_009757365.2. Classification (NCBI taxonomy): domain Eukaryota; kingdom Viridiplantae; phylum Streptophyta; class Magnoliopsida; order Brassicales; family Brassicaceae; genus Lepidium; species Lepidium campestre. Next base: position 62,925 of record WJSH01004359.1, read on the forward strand.
ATCCGTGAGGCCTTGTACCATAACGGTGAGTGTCTTGAGACGTTTCACCATCTCCTCTAGGGCAAGGCGCGGCTCAAAATCAACACGTATCAGCGGTGGTGCGTGGGCGCGTGCCACGACTTCAGCGGCGGTGCATGCAGCAGCAAGGTCAGCTGCACGAGATTTCATAACCACAAGGTCAGCTCAGGACTTGATCAAGCGGTAGTAGTTGATCAGCTTAGCTTTGATACCAATCTTGTGCAGTGCATAAACGAGATTAGGGTTTTAAAGATCAGAGAGTACTGGCTTCAAGGTGAAGAGTACCGGCAGCGTTTAAGAATTAGGGTTTTGATGAACAAGAGGCGGTGGCGGCGTTGATGAGAAATAGCGGCAGCGCTATTAGAGTTTGAGGTGGCGTTGGCGGCAGTCTCTTCTGTAACAAGATAGATAATCTCAACCCATATATCTATGGAGATCTACAGGGACCTTCTACTAACAAGTAGAACTCAAAGTTCAACTCTTGTTTGGCTTCCTCACGTGGGAGCAGAGCTCGATGACGGTTAGGGTATGTGATTTCTCAAGTTAGCAAAGAGCTAAGGTTTTATTTTTGTTTAATCCCTCTCTTTGTTTATTAATGATACACGGGATTACATTATGTAGTGATTCTCTAAGGAAAACCCTAAAACCTAATGGGTGAAGACCTTACTAAGAAACCTAAAAAGAAAGACCAAAAAATGATCATACTTACTTAGCTCATAATGGCCAATCAAAATTGGACTTTAGAAAGAGAAATGACCTTTCACAAAATATGCCCAAAAACTAGGTTACTTGGATTAATCCTTAGGTTAATATGTTTCATTCCTAAAACAAAAAGGCCCATTGGACCTCAATTGTCTCAATTAAATAGATAAATAACTAAAATAAAGAGAAAAGTCCCAACGAGAGTATAAGAATGTGTGGTTCTTGGTCAACCCTGGTGCCACGATGCATCACAGGGGATGTTCAGATTGTGCTGACATCAAGTGAGGATTCAGTGTCTATGCAATTACTTGGGGTATTTCGTTTTTGATATCTGATTAAATGCTATATGTTATGTGTATTCTTGCTTGTCTATCTGGAGATTTACTTTAGTATTCCACATGCTCATACATCTCAAAATTGGTGAAAATTTATGGGATAAGTATTGCAGCTTCAAGAGTCAAAGCAAAGGCATCTTATGTGGTTTTAGTATGTAAGAATTGTAAGAAAACCAGGGAAGTTCCATGTCGCCCGGGTCTTGGTGGGGCCATTGTTCCTCGATCATGTGATAATATTCCACAGGTTCTTGTGTGATTTATTTTTTCGTTGGTGATTTACTTTGTAGTTATCCTGAGTTTTGATACGGCAAATTAGACCTTGTTTAGCCCGGAGAAGAACCTTGCCCTCTTGATCCATGGATGGTGGTTCCTGACAGGAGCCAGTATGTTGATCAACAGATGTTAAAGCTACAAGAGAACCCCGAGGTATATATCCACTGTTTCTGTTGGTTTACATGGTTATAATTTCTGTTAGGTCAGTTATATATGAAATCCGTCTCACTTTTGAAGGATGTTCCTACTGGAGAGCTTCCTAGAAATATGCTTCTCTCAGTTGATCGGCATCTTGTACAAACAATTGTACCTGGAACTAGACTGACAATAATGGGTATCTACAACATTTTCCAAGCTTTATGATCATCGAACTCGTAAGCTTTTAGTTTATGTCAAATGAGATTGTATATTATTTTCTGGTACCAGTTCCACCAAAACTGATGGACGTCTTTTTCTACCTCCTGAGTACAATCACCATATCTTTCAGATCGGTTGTCCAAAGGCCTTCAAACCAACTCCAAATGAAAGCTGACTCTTTTGGCTATTTTGTGTCAAAGTATTATCCAATTCCATGATCGTGAAGGCCTTCATTTGCTAACAATTTTGAGCATGAAGTCCCAACAGACCTATCATGAGTAAACTTGTTGTATCTCTCTGACCGTTTGTCCAAATGCGTTCAAACCACAGCCAAATGAAAGCTAACTCTTAAGTTATCTTGTGTCCAATGTGCACTAAATTCCATTATGTGGAAGGCTTTCAATCGATCATATCAACAGAACCGAATTCCTTCTTTGTTTGATACATTTGACTTCATTGTTTTGCTCCACATTCATCTCCAAGTCTCCATTCCTCCAAATTTTCTCCAAATCACCTAGAAAATACTCAAAGAAAGGAAAAATATGCAACTCTCTATTCTAAGACCCTAAAATGCAAAATGAGTGAAAACCTATACTAAAATGAATGAATGCACTTCTTATATGATGAAAATGAAGCAAAAGTTGTATGGAAAACTAGCTAATAATGATGTATATCAACTCCCCCGGACTTGTCCTTCGCTTGTACTCAAGCAAACAACCAACAGACCGAAAGGAGAGGTTCGAAAATGGGAACTCAACATATCAAGAACTTAGCAAAGATTAGCATTTAACAACCAATGAGAGTGACCACACCTAGCCAAAAACATGATTCCAAATGAACTCTAACTTCTCAAGGCTTATCTATCTCTTTTAAACAACAAGCATTCACAAGAATCCACAAGTTATTCTATCAACCAATCTTCATATACATTATTCACACGGATGTGCAGTCTCACATATGGATAGTCAATCAATACCACTTGGCTAGGTGAGAAAATACAATAAAGCACTAAAGATGTGAGTGCAAGAAGGCTATATGATTTATGGTGACTAAACTCTTAGGAAATAGGAATGCCAATCATAATGCAAAATTATACTAAGAGAAAAACAATTAATGCATACAATTCTTAGCTTCCATTATACCCTACGATCAAGCAAGTAGTCTACCCAAAACCAAACCTTAGTCTAACCCATTCCCAAAACCACTTCCTAAAGGATTTTACCCTTTTTTCGATCTTTAAAATCCAAGGAATCAATCAAGGAAATTTTTCAATCAAAACACAATGCACATATTTTCTTGGAACAAATGGGAAAATACTTTATACACAAGCTCTATACTTCTTTACTTTGCTAACCCTCTAGGCTTTTCTTTCCTTTTCTTTTTCTAAGCTTCATCTTTTCTTTTCTTAGCCCTTTTCTTTGCTTTCTAGTGGATCCTTTCTAATCAAATGTTACATACTTAGAGCTAACATTTTCTTTTTTCCCAAAATTTTAGTGCTAATCTCTTTTTCTCCTTCTCCATAACCATTTTGGTTCACCTTTTCTACTCATTCCAAGTCCACATCCTTGTATTCCCAACCCAGAGTTCTAAACCCTCTTATCTCCCATTAGTGCTAAACTCAAAGAGTCCCAACAACAAGAAGTTAACATCTACTTAGTGCTAGTTCCATGATATTTTAACTAGCAAACAAATGAAAGCCAACAATTGTCTTTTTTATACTTGCACTATTTTGCACATGAAAGCATTATCAACAAGAAACCTCACTCAAGCAAATCACGATGGGGCATAAAAGAAAGGCAATGGTTCAAGGTGGGAAACCATTTATTGAGGGAAATGGCTGTTTGGACTAACAAGTGTGGTAAATTAAGGTAAAGATAGTCCAAATATGTATAAGGTTACCATGGTTATGCATTGAAGATCCATAAGTAAGAGGATTAGATTCAATTAAGTTCAAATAGATTCGAGATTGGCATCAAAACTAGCAAGCATCATCAATGCGGCAAGTTGCAAGACTAAGAATTCAAAGTGCGAAATGTACAAGCTCAATAAGGAGATGTCTAAACACCAAATGAGATCCCAATCAAGGCTATTGGCTAAAATATAAGCAAGTTCTCAACAAAATTGTGTCATCATTCCCTATGCAAATGAAATGCAATCCTAGATGTTTCTAGACAATTCTATAGTGGAAATGCAACTACATGCTATGTTTGAAAGAAAATTTCATGTTGAATGAAAAGCAAGATATGTACATGCAAGACTCAAGAAAGGAAAACAAAACGACTACAATAAGGTCAAATACCACCCTCAACATAATCCAAGAGAAAGGGCATACAAAAATGTAAAGCAAAACGAAATAAAAGACTACTAAAACTATTTACAAAAATTGGTGAATTTGGTACCTTGTCAAACATTGGAGGCTCCTTGATATGAAGTTGAAACATTGTATTTTTGGCGGTACTAGATAGTTGGTTATGGGTCATTTGCGGCATTATTCCTACATGGTGCCAAAAGTGACACAAGTAAAGCTTGAGACAAGAGAGGAAAATCACTCTCTAAACTTCAATCACCTCTAAACTTCAATCACTCTCTAAGTAACCATTAAAGCAATGAAGCACAATAGCAATTCTCATGAACTCATGATTCACAAGAATTCAAGATTTTTCTAAGTGTCAAACACTCTTAAGCACAAATCATAAAATTTTCTAGTGAATATGTCAAAACCGCACAAGACCATCAACGTTGAGGATCAAATCACGATTAGCATTATCAAAGGAAAGATTAAAGCATATCAAATCACAAGCTTTTTATACATTATGCATAATTTCGTCATTATTCATCAACCTAACTCTAACTTCTCAAAAATTTCAATTTTCACCCTCAATCTTGTAAAACTGTTAACAAATCAAGTTGGCCACCAAAAATCAATCACAAAGCAAGCCAAATCACCAAACAAATCACCCAAATTCAAGCTCAAGAGAAAATACTCAATTTGAGCTCAAGCTTCGATGAAAATGGAGTTTGAAGAACAAATACTTTGGTTTGTTGATGAAAATAACTAAGTAGTCGATGAACTTTGACAAGACTATAACAAAATCAACAAAGATTAGAGGAGAAATAATATATTTCAAAGTGGAAAAGAAAATTCTTTGTAGAGAAAATGAAGTGAGTGAGTGTGTGAGGAGTGTGATTTTCTTTGAAGCTCATAAGGAAGAAAACAAATTGTCTTTTGGTTTAGCTAAACCAGTGTAAACCGGGATGGAAATCCCTTAAATCAAACCAAAAGAGAAGAGAGACTTACCTTTTAAAGGGGACCGACCGATCTTAGAGTCGGATCGACCAGTCCTAAAGTTGGCTCGGTCGATCGCTCACGATCTCGTCAATTCGTTGCCCGATGCCCGGCCAGTCGCTTGATCATCTCGGCTGGTCTTAGTTGCGGTCCGGCCAGACCTTGGTCGATCTCGAAAAATGTTTTCTGATGCCCGGCCGGTCTTTGTGTGGGTTCGGCCGGTCTCGGTTGTGGCTCGGCCGGTCTCCTATTCTTCATTCTTCCATTTTTTCTTTGATAAATCTACAAACTCCTTGATCATGGTCTTTCCTTTCGATAAAAACCTCTTCAATTAAGCTCAATTCATATGGTCTAAGCCCACCAAGCACACAACAAAGTTAAGCAAAAAAAGACAATTAAAAGTATGTACAAAGGATACCATGGGACTTCCTCCCAAGTGACCTTGTTTTAAGTCACTAGCTTGACTCTCCTTCCACTTTTCATGAGAGGAGTGTGGCATGAGCTTGGATCGCCCGGATCGTATGCATCATAGAACCATCCCAGATCATACGCATCATCCCCTACATTCCTTCATCATAACCTCCTCAAAGAATGGTATATTCCATGGATCATTTAAGCCCAATTCAATGGTGAAGATTATGCCAAGATGCTTGCTAAAGGGTTGTGCCTTTGGAGACTCCTCTTTATCACCTTCCTTGTAGGCCTTTTCAATGAAATTCTCTTGTTTCTCTATAGGTTTAACTTCAACCTTTGTCTCTTGCTTTAATGTTGGTTGCACTTGCACTTGCTCCTTAGTTGAAAGCTCACTCTCAACGATCGAGTCTTCCTTTGTGTTTTCCATTCATTCAACAACCATAACATCTTCACAAGGATCTTCATACTTTATCACAAGATTCTCATCAACCTCACAAGCAAAAGGAAATTCAAGTTCTTGCACTGTCTCTTCACTAGCGCTAGAGCTTGTCTCATCATCTTCAATCTGGGTTTTGCCTTTCTCTTCCTCCCAAGAGGCTAGTACCTTCTCAATGACGTCCCAAGTCGAGTACCCTTTCTCATCCTTTTCAATGGCACAAGGCAAAGTGGAACTACCCGGATCCTTCAGATTGTTCAACATTCATGATTGTCCACCAACATACTCTCATCTATCCTCTTCTTGTGAGTGATCATATCCTTCGAGCTTTGTTCCCAAGCATACTTATGGGTACCAAACATGCTTATACTCTCCTTAAACTCCTCATGTTCTTCCAAAAACAACTTCAACATGTTGGGAATCTCTTATTCTTTAGAGATTGTGGAAGAACAAGTTTCTTCATGTTCATACTTCATATCCCAAGATTGGCATCTTTCACCATATCCATATTGGTTTTCTTGAGAAAAGTCTCCATATGGAAGTCCTTCTTGATAAGTGGATGAGCTGTCAAAACCAAGATAACTTATGGGGTCCAAAGCTATCCCTCTCACTTGAGCTTCTAGAAAGGACTTCAACCTAGAGGCAAAATCCGAAGCCATGCTTTCTCCCTTGTGATTGTACCTTCAAAAAGAACCAACACTTGAAAGAAAGTTAGTAACAAAGTAAAAGAAAAACTCTAGACACAAATCGAATCCAAATCCTAAAGGCTAATTGCACAGATTCCCCGGCAACGGCCTGAATTTGATGTTTGCTTTTTACGGCTATTAAATAAATACAACAAATGCAAACAAGTGTGACATTGAAGAACTTGAGGTTCGAATCCAAAGAGAATCTAGAATCAACACATTAGGATTGTAAGAATTCAAACTTGAGCTAGAGCAATAGATAAAAGGAGATTAAACTAAAACTAGACTACTCAAAGAAACTAACTAGCAAAGTAAAATGAAACAATCAAATAGAGACAATGGGTTTAGATGAGGCAATTGATCTAGGGGAAAAACCAATTAAACCAAGAAACTCAAGCTCACATTAGCTACCATCCTAGGGCATGAGACTCATTCAATCTAGATCAACCCACTCTCATGGCATTGACCCCTATGCAATCAATAGGTTAAGCTAAACTCTCATTTGCTCTCCTATAGTCACAAGCATTAACAAACCTAACATCAACTCTCATTGGGTAGGGAAGGAAAGCCCACAAAAAGACTCTTTCAGGACTTTCATCGAACACCTCTCGGACAATATCTTTCCCACTAATAGTCACATTTTTGAACAGTCAAATAAATCAACAAACGCAAACAATTATCATTGAAAGCATTGGAGGTTCGAATCCACAAGGAATCTAGAACTAACACATTAGCTATATTCAATCCTAACTCAAGCTAGAGCAATCAGTTTTTAAGATCAAACCACAACTAACTCAACCTAAACAGAAACTGAAAACTAAAATGAAACAAGAACCAAACAAACAACAACTAACAAACTCAAACTTAGCAAAACTCAAACATAAAACATAGCAAACAAATGAAAGCAGAGCAAGTAAAGAACTAAGATAAACGATTTAAAGATTATGGGTTCAATGATAAGGCAATTGACTCCAAGGCAAGACAATTAACCAATGATGCTAAGAAAACAATAAAGCTCATCCTAGGACATGAGACACTAAGATGAATCAACCCACTTCCATGTCATTCACTCCTAATTCAATCAATCAATTAGCTAAACTTTCATTTGCTAATTCATAAACCAAACAGCATTAAGTGCAATCTCACTAAGGCCATTAATCACCCTAACTTCATTTTCTAATGGCTATGGAAGAAAAGCTCATAAAAAGGTCTATAGGGAATTTAATCAAACACCTTTCGGGCAGAAAAACTCCTAGCATCTAGATTTCAAATGATCAGGTTGAAACTAGCATTAAGCTCACCTTAAATGAAGGAATCTAGCAACCTAAGCATCAAAGTCAATCATCAAACCCTAGAGTCTACCAAACTATCAAACCCATAATGAAATTACTCACTTATAGCTAAAGAACATAAGGAAAAGAAAATGCAAATAAAGATAAACATAATGAGAAAGGCAAGAGAAAGAGATAAGAGATTCTTCAATTAAGAAAGGATTGATCCAAAGATGATAATCTAAAGGAGTCTTCAATATCTTCTCCAAACTCTCTCTAAGTGGTTGTTAAAATTTGATAAAATATAAGAATATGTTGTTCTCCCTTAAACATTAGGGTTTTGATTCATTAAAGGGCAAATTCGGGTTGACCCAAGACAAATTAGGTCAAACCCAATTTTTTAAGTAATTACGCCGCGACGTCGAGCTCTCCAAGTTGGCCGGGGGATCGACGCCGGCTGCATGCGTAAATTGTCTGTGATGGACGCGACGTCGAGGTGGATTGGTCGGCCGTGAGGTCGACGGCCTGGTTGGATCGAGAAGATGTCACCTCGGGTGAGAAATGCGTGTCTCCGGGCGATAGGATGTGCCCGTGGTCGAGATAAGTCTGTCTATGGGTGATGGAAAAGTTGTCGCGGCGATACGCCGAGTGTCTGTGGGCGAGAAATGTTGCCGAGAGGAAACGCCCCGGGTGAATGTAAACATGTCTGTGGGTGATGGAATTGTTGCCGTGGCGATATCCGTGGGCGGTACGCCGGGTGTCCGTGGCGCTATCCACGCTATTTTGCTTCCTTTTTATCCCCTTCATCGATCCAAATCTACTTTTTGATTATGAGTTTCATTCCCAAACTTCTCAAGTCCAAAGTAAGCTCCAAAATCACCTGAAAACACTCAAAAGACCGAAAATATGGGACTCGATCTATCTAGGACTCTAAAATGCAAAATGAATTAAAAACTCCACTAAAAAGTGTGAATGCATGAGTCCTAAGTGATGAAAATGAACTAAAGTATGCATGAAAAACTGGTAAAAACAGACGTATATCAACTCCCCCAGACTTGTCCTTTGCTTGTCCTCAAGCAAACAACCGACAATCCCGAAGGGAGATTTGAAAGTGGGAACTCAACATATCAAGAACATAGCATAGATTAGCCTATAATAACCAACGAAAGTGACCACGTCCAGCCCTTAGACATGATTTCCTAATGATCTCTAGCTTCTCAAGGCTTATCAAATCACTTCCAAACAACGAACGTTCACAATGATCCACAAAGTAGCCTATCCACCAATCTTCACATTCATTAATCTCAAACATGTGCAGTCTCACTAATGGATAGACAATCGATGCCACTTGGCTAGGTAAGAAAGGCAAACAAGCACCAAAATTTTAAGTGCAAGAAGGCTTTAATGATTTTGGTGACTAACTCTCTAACCCATGTCCAATGACTAATTCCTAGCAAACTTTCTACCCTTTTTCAAATTTTCTTTTCTTTTGCACTCAATGAATCAATCAATGAGATTTTTCAAACACATTGCATACAACTTTTAAGAACAAATGGGAATCACTTTAAACACAAGCTCTTTACTTTCTTTCTTTAGCTAACCCTCTAGGCTTTTCTTTTATTGGCTTAATCTTTTTTTTTTCTTAGCCCTTTTCTTTTTGCTTTCTAGAGGATCTTTTTCTTATCAATTGATACAACTTAGAGCTAATCATTCTTTTATTCTCCCAAGTTTTAGTGCTATCATTTATTTTTCTCCCTTTTTCCGATTTTTCTTCCTCTACCAAACTCCTTTTTGTTCATCTTTTCTTTTCAACCCAAATCAAACATTCTATTGTTCCCAACCAAGAATTCTACCTAATCTAACTTTTATTAGCAACTCTACTCTAACCGAGCATAAACAATAATAGATCAACAACCACCTAATGCTAGCTCATGATTTCCTAACTAGCAAAAAATGAAAGTTAATAAATGTCGTTTCTATACTTGCATTATTTTGCACTTGAAGGCATTATCAATCAAGAGGTCTCACTCAAGCAATTAACAAATTGGCATAAAAGAAAGGCATAGGATTCAAGGCGGGAAAACCATTAGGGGAAATGGCTTTTTGGACTAACGAAGTGTGGTGAAATGAAGTGAATATAGTCAAAATATGTGTATGTTATCATGGCAAAGCATTGAACATCCATTAATGAGAGATTATATTCAATTAAGTTCAAATAAAGTCGAGATTGGCATCCAAACTAGCAAGCATCATCAATTCGGCTAATTGCAAGAAAACGAAGTCAAAGCACGAAACATACAAGTTCAAGAGGAAGTGTCTAAACACCAAATGAGTAACCCAAACACGGTTATTGACTAAGAGGTACACCAAGTTCTCTCTCATGCAAGTGAAGTGCAATCTAAGTGATTCTAGACCAACGTAATCGTGTGAATGCAACTAGATGAGGGGTTTGAAAACAACATAAAAACCGAAAATGCTAAAAATTTAATGCAAGACTCAAGCAAAGGAAAATCAAAGCAACTCAAAATAAAGTCTAATAACCTTTCCCTCCCCCAGACATACTTCTCACCGTCTCGGCGAGAGAGTTTATCCAAAGAAGAGGAACCAACAACACAAATCAAAATAGAAGAAGAAAAATGAAATATGTACAAGGGTTGGTGAAATTGGTACCTTGGCTAATGATCGGAGTCTCCAAGGTCTGGAGCATGATCATAGGAATTATATTCTTCCCTATAATCTCGACGGAGTATCTCTTCCTCATTTGACTCATATCCGAAGGAACGGTCAATGTCGATTGGTGTCATTCCCATTGGGGTTGTTGTGGCTCCTTTGGGAGGTTGGGATGGTTGAGCTTGCGTTGTGGAAGGTATATCATTCGAGTTCTTCGTTTTTGATGTCTCAGCCTTTGCTTTGCTCTTTCCTTTTGTGGCCTTAATAACTCAGTGTGGATGGTTGCAGGCCTTTGGTGGCATTGTTCCTATAAAGCATCAAAGAGAAATGTAAGCCCCAAGGATAATTTGTTAGAGATAGGAAGATATTGCCAAATCAATGAAGCATTGGAATCAAAGTGAACTCTAGGCAACATCCAAAACAATTGCATACCATTAAATACACACCACAAGAACAATCCACTAGCAATTTCAAACAATTCTCAAAACAAGGAAAAGTCAATAAAAGTCAACAAAATTAGTCAACTAAAAGTCAACAATTTTACTAAAAATTAATTTGCAAAATTAGTGAAAAATCATTAAAATCTAGCCTTGAAGTACAACAGATCCTGCCAAGATTATCAAAAGGAAGAGCTATAGACACAAATCAATCAATACCCCCAAAATTTGTTTGAAAATTTCTCCATCAATCACCTCAAGAACCCTAGAACTTCAAAATTCAAATTAAGCTTAGGAATCTTGTGCAAACAACCTCTAAGCATGTAACCCAACCTATATCTAACTCATTCAAAGTCTTTCAACTAATATGAAGCTCTAATTCTCAAGAAATCAAGAATTTGAAAATTTTACCAAACTTGAGCTTTAATGGAGGTTGAGAAGTATAAATCATACTTTTGAGTTGTAGAGGTCAAAATTTAATGAATAAAACGTGTAGAGATTTGCACAAAAATTCAAGTGAAATGTAAAAATGAACTTTGGGATCTTGTTAGGGGTGAAAATAAAAATGTGTTTGGGAGAAATGAGGAAGAAATGAGTTGAAAATCGTGGGTGAGATTAAGTAGAAGAAGAAGATAAACTTAGCTCACGGGTTGTGGGCGTCGAGCGGCTGCGGTCGAGGTGGAGGTCGACTTCGGATGCGAGAAAATTTGAGCCAAATTTGTGTAACAACAATCGACCCTTTTTGTCGACCGAGAGGCTGACTGCGAGTGCATTTCCAGAAGCCATATGGTGTGTCATGAGCGTCGACCTACCGAGTCGATCTTGAGCTCGACCGTGACCCTTTTGTGTCATTTGTCGACCAAATTAGGTTGATCTTGAGGTCAACCTCGGCTATTTCCAGAGGACATCTTCTCAATCCCTTAGCCATTCCTTCTCTTTCCTAGACCTAAGCTTGAACCAACATAAACAATCCAAACACCATTGAACAAAATCAAAATAAAGAAAACAAAAGAAAACTATGTACAAGGATACCGTGGGATTGCCTCTCAAGTGCGCTTGTTTTACGTCTCACGCTCGATGTTGTCTACCGCTTTTTATGCGATTTGAGGATTGAAAAGCGAAATCTTCTCCGCAAACGCATCCTGAATGTCGGCTAAGTAAGCCTTAATCCTCTGGCCATTTACTGTGAACTCATTCACCGAAGGACCTAGAAGTCCAACAGCTCCATAAGGTCGAACCTCTTTCACCTCAAAAGGACTCGACCATCTTGATTTCAGCTTTCCCGGGAAGAGCTTCAACCGAGAATTGAACATTAACACCTTATCACCTTCTTTGAACTCTCTCATCACTATCTTCTTGTCGTGGAAAGCCTTGGCTTTCTCCTTGTAGATTTTGGAGCTCTCATACGCATCACGTCGAATCTCATCAAGTTCTTCCAATTGTATCAATCGCCTCTTGGATGCTGGTTTGAGATCAAAGTTCAATAACTTGGTAGCCCATATGGCATTGTGTGCAATAACTTTTCCATAAAGCATGTTGAATGGTGTTGTTCCTGGTGGTCTCTTGAATGCAGTCTGATAAGCCCACAGAGCGTCGTCAAGCTTCTAGACCAATCTTTTGGAGCTTTTTATGCGGTCTTCCTCAAAATCTCTTTGATTTGGTGATTAGAAACCTCAACTTGTCCTGAAGGTTGTGGATGATAAGGAGTAGCCACTTTGTGCTTGACACCATATTTCTTCATGAGGTTCTCAAAAACCTTGTCGATGAAATGGCTTCCCCCATCGCTTATTACCACTCTCGGGACTCCGAACCTCGGGAAGATGATGGTCTTGAACAACTTAATCACCACCTTGGCATCATTAGTGGGGCTTGCAATCGCCTCTACCCATTTAGAGACGTAGCCAACAACAACCAAGATATAGAGGTTCCCATAAGAAGATGGAAACGGTTCCATGAAGTCTATTCTCCAAACATCGAACACCTCAACCTCCAAGATGAAATTCTGAGGCATCTCTTTCCTTTTACCAATATTGCCTTGGCATTGACAATCATCACACCTAGAGATGAATTAATGAGCATCCTTAAACATAGTAGGCCACCAAAAACCCGCTTGTAGAATCCGTGTGACAGTCTTGAAAGTAGCAAGATGTCCACCATAACTCGAACCATGGCAATGAAAAAAATGCCCTGAATCTCTTCTTCTAGAACACAGTAACGGAATAGTAGATCATTTCCTTGCCTATACAAGTAGGGCTCATCCCAAGTCTACCGAACTACCTCCTTGAAGAACTTCTTTCTGTTATTACCATCCATATCAACTAGTTCCTTTCCGCAAGCAAGATATTTCACAAAATCAGCATACCACGGATCATCATCCTTCAACTCCTCTGTAGCGGATGTCTCAGCCACAATCATAGAGCATTCGTGAATTGCTTGGATGAACATCACTTGCTCTTCCGGTAGAGAATTATCAATAGGAAGATCATACTCAATCCGCAGTCTCGATAGGTGATCTGCAACTCCATTCTCTATACCCTTCTTGTCAATGATCTCAACATCAAACTCTTGAAGAAGTAGAATCCATCTTAGCAATCTCGGCTTAGCATCCTTCTTCTTGATCAAATACCTAAAAGCTGCGTGGTGAGTGTGCACGATTACTTTAGACCCCACCAAGTAAGATCGAAACTTCTCAAACGCGAAAACCACAACTAGGAACTCTTTCTCGGTGGTGGCATATTTGACCTGTGCATCATCAAGTGTCTGACTTGCATAATAGATCACATGCAGCTTCTTATCCTTTCTCTGCCCCAAAATTGCTCCAATCGCATAATCACTTGCATCGCACATGATCTCGAATGGTAAATCTCAATCTGGTGCTTGGACTATTGGTGCACTCACAAGAGCCTCTTTGATCTACAAGAATGCTGCATGAAAATCCACATCGAAGATAAAGTCGGTGTCCTTGCACAAAAGGCGTGTTAAAGGTCTAGCAATCTTGGAAAAATCCTTTATGAACCTTCGGTAAAACCCCGCATGACCCTAAAAACTGAAAATCCCCCAGACGGAATTAGGTGGTGCTAGGCTCATCATAACCTTGATCTTCGCCTTATCAACCTCAATGCCTTCCTCTGAAATTCTATGCTCGAGGACGATGCCATCTTTAACTATGAAGTGACATTGTTCCCAATTCAGAACGAGATTTGTATCCTCACACCTGTGCAAAATCTTGCATAAATTGGAAAGGCAAGACCGAAAGCATGCACCATACACCGAGAAGTCATCCATGAAAACCTCCATAACATCTTCGATCAAGTAAGAGAAAACCGCCATCATGCACCGTTGAAATGTCGTCGGTGCATTACATAGTCCGAATGGCATTCTCCGGTAGGCGAATGTACCATAAGGACATGTAAATGTGGTTTCCTCCTGATCATTAGGATGTATGGGGATTTGGAAGAATCCCGAGTAACCATCCAAAAAACAGTTAAAACGAGTGATTCGCTAATCTTTCTAACATCTAATCGATAAATGGCGAAAAGAAATGATCCTTCCTAGTGGTGGAGTTCAATTTACTATAGTCTACACACATCCTAGCCCGGTTACCATCCTAGTGGGTATTAGTTCGTCTTTCTCATTCCTAATAATTGTGACTCCACCTTTCTTAGGAACCACATGGATGGGGGAAACCCACTTACTATCCGAGATTGGATAAATGATCCCCGCATCAAGAAGTTTTAGAATCTCTTTCCTAACCACATCTTTCAAGTTCGGGTTTAACCGTCTTTGATTTTCAACAGAAGTCATCGATTCATCCTCTAGGTGGATCCTATGCATTCAAAAAGATTGAGACAACCCCTTAATATCATCTAACGAATAACCTAAGGCCTTTCTAAAACGTCTCAATTCCTTCAAGAGCATGGTGGTTTCATCGTCATCAAGTGCAGAATTAATGATTACCGGATAAGTAGATTTAGGACCGAGAAATGCGTACCTTAGCCCTTGCGGTAATGGCTTAAGCTCAACTTTGGGAGCCTTGAGTTCGCTCCACGGATCATCCTCACTAAGAAGTGTGCTGGTTCCAACGATCTTTCCATTTGACTCAGAGTTTGTTCCCAACTCCAAAATTTGTGAATCCCGTTGAAGCACCTCACAAGAGTCAAGCAGCTGCTCATAACTTGTGTTATCCTCACTCAAATACCCAAATTCGGTCTTCTCTATAGTGAGAGCTACTTGAAGGGGATCCTCAATTCTCAATTCCTCTACCATGTCATTTTCAAGAAAGTCCAATGTTTCAATGAGAAAGCATTGGCTCCCTATATCCGGATGATCCATGATTCGCTTGATATCGAAGTTAAGGACAGAATCTCTCGATTGCAAATCAATCCGTCCCCTTCTAACATCAATAAGAGCACTAGTTTTAGCAAGGAATGGTCTCCCAAGTATAATAGGATCAGCTGGTTCTTCGTCCATTTCCAACACAACGAAATCAGTAGGAACATCAAAATCGCATACTCTCAAGGGCAAATCCTCAACAACGCCTACTGGGATTCGAACAGAATGATCCACGAGAATCAAAAAGATGCGGCACTTCTGAAATTTAGTAATCCCTATATTGTTGGCAACGATAAGTGGCATGAGATTAACACTAGATCCAAGGTCACATAGACACTTTGGAAATCGCCTCTGTCCAAGGGCACAAGGTAGAGTAAAACTTCCCGGATCTGCGAGCTTCTTTGGCAAGGATTG
>WJSH01004359.1:81292-97603 GCA_009757365.2 Lepidium campestre
GTAATTCATAAATCAAACAACATTAAGAGCAAGCTCACTAAGGCCACTAATCACTCTAACTTTATTTTCCAATGGGTAGGGAAGAAAAGCTCATAAAAGGGTCTATAGGGAATTTAATCAAACACCTTCCGGGCAGAAAAACTCCTAGCATCTAGATTTCAAATGATTAGTTTGAAACTGGCATTAAACTCACCCTAAATGAATGAATCTAACAACTTAAGCATCAAAGATCAATCCTCAAGCCCTAGAGTCTACCAAACCATGAAACCCATAAGGAAACTACTCACTCATAGTTAAAGAACACAAACAAAACAAAATGCAAATAAACATAAACATAATGAGAAATGCAAGAGAAAGAGATAAGATATTCTTCAATTAAGATATGATTGATCCAAAGATGATCATCCAAAGGAGTCTCCAATATCTTCTCTAAACTCCCTCTAAATGGCTGCTAAAACTTGATAAAAGCTAAGAATGTGTTGTTCTCCCTTAAACATTAGGGTTTTGATTCATTAAAGGGCAAATTCGGGTTGACCCAAGACAAATTGGGTCAAACCTAATTTTTAAGTAATTAGGCCATGGCGTCGAGCTCTCTATGTCGGCCGTGGGGTCGACACCGGCTGCATGCGTAAATTGTCTGTGATGGCCACGGCGTCAAGGTGGATTGGTCGGCCGTGAGGTCGACGACCTGGTCGGATCTAGAAGATGTCACCTCAGGCGAGAATTGCGTGTCCCCGGGTGATAGGATGTGCTCGTGGTCAAGATAAGTCTGTCTGCGGGTGATGGAAAAGTTGTTGCGGTGATTCGCCAAGTGTCTGTGGGCGAGAAATGTTGTCAAGTGGAAACGCCCCGGGTGAATGTAAACATGTTTGTGGGCGATGGAATTGTTGCCGCGACGATACCCATGGGCGGTACGCTGGGTGTCCGTGGCACTATCCGTGGGCGGTATGCCAGGTGTCCGTGGCGCTACTCCTGGGTGATCGTGGTCGAGCTTCTGGCGTCGACCTTGGGGTCGACGGTCGCGGCTTCCACGCCATTTTGCTTCCTTTTTCTCCCCTTCTTTGATCCAAATTCACTTCTTGATTATGAGTTCCATTTCCAAACTTCCCAAGTCTAAAGTAAGCTCCAAAATCACCTGAAAATACTCAAAATACCGAAAATATGGGACTTGATCTATCTAGGACTCTAAAATGCAAAATGAATGAAAAACTACAGTAAAGTGTGAATGCATGAGTCCTACGTGATGATAATGAACTAAAGTATGCATGAAAAACTAGTAAAAACAGAGGTATATCATCCACCACCAAGGTTACTAGTTGATCAAGCTAAACCTAGCATTAAGCTCAGCTTAAGTGAAGGAACAATATATCTAACAACTTAAGCACATGATTCAACCATCAAATCTCTAGATCTACCAAACCATCAACCCATCAATCTACTACTCAACCATCAAAAGCATGAAACAAAGGAAGAAGATGAATATAAACAAGAGCAACATGATGATAAACAAAAACAACAAATTAAATCATAAAAAATATGCATAAACAAAAAGTGTGAATAGAAGCTTAGACAAAATGAAAGAGAAAAGAAAAGAGAACAAGAAATCAAAAGATGGGAGATGATGATCCAAAGATCATCACCCCCAAAAGGGGAAATCAATCTTCAATTACTCTCCCTAAACTCTCTCTTAAGTGGCTGCTCTCAAAATGATAAGAAGAATGTGTTTCAACCCTTAAACATTAGGGTTTTAAGGTTCCCAAACGAGTTGGGCCGACCCAAGACAAACTGGGTCGGGTCCAATTGAAATAAAAGGGAAAAATATGTGCTGGGAGGTGGATTGGCTGGTCCTACATTGGTCTCGGCCGGTCTTTCTTCTGGAACGTCAAAATGGTCTGATGTTCGGCCCGTCTCATTTATGATTCGGCCGGTCTTGAGTAAAATAGCCATATCTTCCAGACCGCTTGTCCAAATGCCTTCAAACCAACGCCTAATAAAAGCTGAATCTTTTGGCTATCTTATGTCAAAATATCATCCAATTACATGAATGTGAAGGCCTTCATTTGCTAACAATTTTGAGCATGAAGTCCCAATAGACCTATGATGAGTAAACTTGTTTTATCTCTCTGACATTTGTCCAAATGCCTTCAAACGATAGCCAAATGAAAGCTAACGCTTTAGCTATCTTGTGTCCAATATGCACTAAATTCCATTCGGTGGAAGGCTTTCAATTGATCATATCAACAAAACCGAATTCCTTCTTTGTATTTTTGCTAAGTATTTGGATCATTTGGATGACTTAGTTACATCATAACAAGCCTCTAACTAGTCAACATGACCGTTGGAACCAAGCCAAGACATATGACTTCTCCAAGGCCGAGATGATAGCAACTTGGCCTTCTTGTCTTGGGATCCACAAACGTCACTTTCTCTCTTGAGCTTGGCGTGGAAAGCGGCTAGGGTTTTGATGTTTTAGTTGTTCCCCTTTGTCTATTTAAACAAATGTTAATGTAATGTTGAATGAAAAAAAAATTATTTCATCTCATTTATACTCTCTCTCTTCTCCGAATTCTCTCTTCTTTCTCTAAAATGATTCCGCAAATTTAACATCAGCCACAGACCATACCGTAATAACCCAAAACAAGAGAATCGCTCCCAGACATCATGACGAAGATGACAGACCGATTCACTATAAATAAATGAAATAAACATTTGGACCCCATAAACTTTTAAGTCAATATTAATCATATTCTTATTTTTTTAAATAACAAATATTAAATTGACTTGAAAAAAATAATGCTAGTCCTCCACTCGAACCAATTGGATCCATGTTAACTATCCCATCAAAGCCCAAAGACTAAGATAAATCTTCCATAAATAAATTATTTTTCTTAGTTTTAGATAGAAAAATCATATCTAACTTATTACAACAAAAAAGATCTCGAAAAAACCCTAATGAAACCGAGCTACCAATGCCCTGACAACTCCAACATAGAATTTTATTAATTATTAACAAATTCAAAAAAAGAAAAACCTAAGCCCTTGGAGACTTTGCACTAACCGATACCACCAGTCCCTTACTTTCCTTTCCCACCAGTTTTCCCTTGCTTTTCTTTCCCACCAGTTTTTCCTTTACCAAGCTTTCTTCCAGGAGAAGCCAAAGCATTCCGCTTCTTAGAACTCACTCCACGCAAGTTAGGAGAAGGTCTGGGACCTTTCTTAGAAGACAGTCGAATACCTTTCGCATTGGGGGATTTTGCCACATGTGTAGCCGCCTCACTTACTGCACCTAGCTCCTCAACTTCCTCACCCTCTGGCTTGTCAAAAACCATATCATCATCATAAACCTATTCAGTCCCAAGCGAGGCTTCCGGATCACTACACTTCGCTTCTTGAACCACCAATGTCACCAAACCAGTCTCCAAAGAAGGCACGTCATAACACTTCATCGCTGCTAGAAGAGAAACATTCTTTTGGGATTTATCGGCACCACCAAATAAATTCCTCTGAGCTGAAGAACCAACCGCTCCATTGATATGAGTTTTCCACAGATTTAGAGAGCTATAAACCTGATGAGAGTCACGATCATCCTCCTTCAAAGTTTCCCCTAGGTTATTTTTAGAAACCAGAGGTTTTGCCTTAATGCGAAATTCATCATGCCTAACGTCCACTAGCTGATCATGGCGAGAATACCTTGCACAATCGTGATTTTCCAAAGAAGAGCCATTGCGATTTCTCTGAAAATCACTTCGCCCACCGGCTGCAAAAGCTCCTTTGGCATAGTCATGCTGACAAGTAGGGACTCCCTTCACCGCTCCCTTGTAACTAACATACCCAGTATCACATTCCTCTCTTGTCTTGTCCTGAGAGCGATCTCCACAAACTAACTGCGAAGAAGAACCACTTAACTCACAAGTCTCTTTGGCATGACATAGGCTCCCACAGTGAGAACAAAAGCCATGAAGACGATCATAGGAGAACCGAACCTTCACAGACACCCCACTCATGAACTCAACGGTCTTTGCCAAAACCAGAGGCTTTAAACCATTCAGAACCACCTTGTTCCATCCCTGATCCAAATAAATCTCCAAAACAGAACCCAAAGCCTCCCCAATAGCCTGATATGTAACCGATGACCGAAACTGATCAGGAATACCAAGAGTACACACCCAAAAAGTGATAGATGAGGGAAAATCATCATCAAGAATAGGTTCCCACCAAACCAATGTAACCATCCAATCATCAAAGTGAAAGGCACCCATATCCAGAACTGTTTCCAAATCCTCTTCATTATCGAAATCAAACTGAAACTTACCAAAGCCGATATCCGAACCACGGACACTCTTCTCCATTCGCCAGATACGGGGAAGCAACACAAGCAAAGAACTGACACTCTGTTTAGCAGGGTGATACACAGAGTTTTAAACCCTATCAATTTCAACTGCAAGTGCACAGTAATCAGAGTAGTAAATCTAGGGGTCGAATCCACAGAGACCAAGAGTCACACTATCAATCTATTCGACTAACATTCAAGCTAAGACAATTCGGTTTGTTTGGATTGTCAAGTAACAAAAGCAAGCGGATGAGATTAAATTCAATTAATTAAAAGCACCAAGTTCAGAGAAATTCTTAAGGAAATCATAATGATGAATTCAAGCATTATTCGTGGAACAATAAAAACCATCTTCAACTCAAAGCACACAATGTATAGCTAATCCACTTCTGTGGCATCAACTATTTTGTCTAGCAACCTAGAATCCCAACTGCCATTGGTCCTAAAATTCTAGACAAGCATTAGGTTCAGGTTTCATATGTTCATAAACTTGCCTTAGATCAACTTCCGCAGTCTAAGGACAACTGCTCACCAATTGGTTTTTCAGGCTTTTAAACAATCACTTTCGGTGCATTAAAAACCTAGAGATCAAAAGCTAAATGGTCATTTCAACTTAAGCATTGAGATTACAGGATGTGAAGAACCCTAAAATAATCCCTATCTAGCTTTTATTCATTCATTCATCAAACCCTAGAAAATCCATAAACTTGATTGAGGAACTACTCACACATAGAGAAATCAAAACAAACAATAGAGATAGATAAAGACATAATGAAATACTGAATTAAATTAAAAGAGGGATTAGAAAAACTTCTCCAAAGTTGAATACAAGAAGATCCAGGGAGAAGAAAAATCGCCCAACAAAAGAAGAAAAAAAGAAGGAAAAACGTGGAAGAAGAAGAATAAGAGTTTTTCAGATCTAAAATCTGATGGGAGAGAAGTGTGGCTGCTCTCCCATTTTATACTTAGGATTTTCTGATCTATTTTAAAGTCCAACTAAACAAAAACAAGTCTGGAAAATTCTCTTGCGTACTGGGATCGATCGATCCTAAATATGGGACCAATCGGTCTCCTCCTTTTTGTTCCACTCTTCGCAGCACCTTCTCTTGGATCCGCCTCTAACACTCCAAACCTCCAAATTAACTCCAAATCACCTAAAATGACTCAAAACATGCAATAATGCGATACAACACTCCTAAGACTCTAGAATGAAGAATATGCAAGTTATTAGCGGAAATATGAGAATAAATAGTTCCTAAAATGACTAAACCGATGCAAAAACAGATATGAAATGTGGCTAAAATTCATGTATATCAATTCCCCCGTACTTTCCTTTTGCTTACCCTCACAAGCAAACAGAAAGACAAATAATGAAAGAAAGGTTTGAAAACACAGTGAACTCATTTCGTCATCAGAAAACCACATAACCAAAAACTTTAGTAAGCCACATGAAAACTTACCTGACTGATCCGAGACCACCTTGTACTTCCCTCAGACCTTACAGTTGTCCCAAACAAACTCCACAGTCCCAACAAGACATCTGAATTCGCCAATACCGACCTCATAAATACTAAGTGCGGTCTCATCAAGGGAGTATTGATGTTTGCTTTTTAAACAATCAAATAAATACAACAAATGCAAACAATTGTGACATTGTAGAACTTGAGGTTCGAATCCACAGAGAATCTAGAATCAACGCATTAGGATTGCAAAAATTCAAACTTGAGCTAGAGCAATAGATAATAGGTGATTAAACTAAAGCTAAACTTAAACAAAGAAACTAACTAGCAAAGTGAAATGAGATAATCAAATAGAGATAATGGGTTTAGGTAAGGCAATTGATCTAAGGGAAAAAAGCAATCAAACCAAGAAACTCAAGCACACATTAGCTACCATCCTAGGGCATGAGACTCATTCAATCTAGATCAACCCACTCTCATGGTATTGACCCCTATGCGATCAATAGGTTAAGCTAAGCTCTCATTTGCTCTCCTACAGTCTCAAGCATTAACACACAAGCTCACAAAGACCACTTTCCACCCTAACATCAAGTCTCATTGGCTAGGAAAGGAAAGCCCACAAAAAGACTCTTTCAGGACTTTCATCGAACACCTCTCGGGCGATCTCTTTCCCACCATCAATATTACTAGTTGATCAAGCTAAACCTAGCATTAAGTTCATCTTAAGTGGAGGAACAATAAATCTAACAACTTAAGCACAAGATTCAACCATAAAATCCCTAGATCTACCAAACCATCAACCCATAAAACCACTACTCAACCATCAAAAGCATAAAACTAAGGAAGAAGATGAATATAAACAAGGGCAATATGATAATAAGCAAAAGAATTAACTAAATCTGAAACAAGATTCATAAACCAAATCAATAACAAAAGCAAGAACAAAATAATAAGAGAAAAGAAAAGAGAACAAGAAATCTCAACACATGGGAGATGATGATCAAAAGATCATCATCCCCAAGAAGGGGAAATCAATCTTCAATCTCTCTCTAAGCTCTCTCTCTTCGTGGCTGCTCTCCAAAGGTAAGAGGAATTGTGTTTCAACCCTTAAACATTAGAGTTTTAAGGTTCCAAAACGAGTTGGGTCGATCCAAGACAAATTGGGCCAGATCCAAGTGAAATAAAAGGGAAAAACATGTGCTGGGAAGTGGACTGGCCGGTCTAGGGTCTGGACCGGTCGTTCTTGGCTGTTGACCGGTCGTTCTTGGCTTAGAACGTCAGAAAATTGTCCGATAACCGGCCGGTCTCAGTTCGGGTCCAGCCGGTCTCGTCTCTAGTTCGGCCGGTCCTGAGTAAAATCATCATATCTTCCAAACCGCTTGTCCAAATGCCTTCCAACCAACGCCAAATATAATCTCACTCTCTTGGCTATCTTGTGGCCATATATCATCCAATTCCATGGACGGCAAGGCCTTTATTTGCTAACAATCTTGAGCATGAATCCCCAACAGACCTATCATGAGTAAACTTGTTGTATCTCTCTGACCGTTTGTCCAAATACCTGCAAACCATAGCCAAATGAAAGTTAACTCTTGTAGATATCTTGTGTCCAAATTTCAATCAATTCCATTAGGTGGAAGGCTTTCAATCGATCCAATTAACAGAACTAACTTTCCTTATTCGTTTGATGCATTTGACTTTATTGTTTTGCTCCACATTCATCTCTAAGTCTCCATTCCTCCAAATTGGCTCCAAATCACCTAGAAAAGACTCAAAGAAATGAAAAATATGAAACTCTCTATTTTAAGACCCTAAAATGCAAAATGAGTGAAAACATATATTAAAGTGAATAAACATAAGTCCTAAATGATGTGAAATGTACTAGAATATGCATGATAATAAATCCAAATATAGTGTATATCAAGTATCGATCATTGAATACTTGGGTTCTCCTGCAGTCACAATCTTAACACACAGACTATCTTCCTGGTGACCCATTTCCTCTCCTTTCTTTCACTTTGGCAACCGATTTTCTCCCTACTTTTCTAGGGTATCATTTTATTTTTTTCTATCGGTTGCTTTTTGGTAATTCAAAGGCAAAGCGAATAGTAGCATCATGGGAAATTTTCCTAGGCATCGCTTTTACCTTTGCGTGATCATTTCTCCAAGTAAAATAATGAGGTCGTAGGAAATTTTCCTATTCCTTTACTTCAAAGAAAATCATCTCATCTTTTCAGCTCTTTCGATCACAGGGTTTCAATCATCATGTTTTTAGGCATGCATTAACTTGAAAGGTTAAGAGAGGGGGATCACACTCACACAGATAAGTCTTTCAGGACTGAGAGGAGGGCCCAATCCAATGTATTTCCAAATCCCAAGATGAGAGAATAAAGTTAGGTTAGGTGCGAAGTCGGCATTAGAACCTTCAAAAGCTGGAGGGGTCATGGGTAACTTTGGAAAGTTGCAGAGTCTCTAGGTTTTCCAATAATCTTTGAAATCTGTCAATCTCGGATCAATGGTCATTTAAATCCCTGAAAATATGGTTATTCCTCGAAAAATCATGATTCACTGCATGTTTTGACTCAATTAAATCCCTAAAATGAAGAATTGACTCAATAAAAGTTGAAAAATGACTCAAAATCAAAACAAAAGAAAGGAAAATGTGGTTAGTAACAATTTTCCTCCCCCAGACTTAACTTGCACCGTCTCGGTGAAAGAAAATCCAAAGAAGAGAAGACACAAAGGAAACAAAAACGATGCATATGTACAAAGGTGGTGACTTGTTACCTCTAAGGAGTGGAGATAACAGAGGATTTTACCTAAACCGGATATGGACCAGAATAATAAATAGAATTGGGCCAAAATCGATGAAGAGAAATGTACATGGGCCATCAGACTGATCGGTCTAGATGTAGATTGATCGGTCTTTTACCTTGTCGTCGCGAGTTTTATCTTTGGGATCGATCAGTCCTAAAGACTGAACCGATCGATCGAGCACCTCTGTCAAACCCTTTTCTTTGGACCGATCGATCCCAGCAGAATGATCGCTCTCACCAATGCTACAAGTGAAAGTTTTTCCTGTTCAAATGGGATTTTCCTAAAACCAACATGTGCCAAACACACTAGAAAACAATCAAAAAGTAAAATGAAATAAAACTATTCACAAAGATAAGCATGGAAATGCCTCCCAAGTGCGCTTGTTTAAAGTCTCAAGCTCGACTTTGTTTACTGCCTTAAATAGTTGGTGGATCACCCAGAGGAATAGTTTGACCCTTAGTGACAATAGTATCTGCAAAATATGGCTCTAGGCGTTGGCCATTAACCACAAAATCACTTCCTGCAACATCCAACAATGCTACAACTCTAGATGATCTCACTTCCTTGATAGTAAATGGACCGGACCGCCAAGATCTCAACCTCCCTGGAAAAAGTTTCAGACGTGAGTTAGATAATAACACTTGATCATTAACAACAAACTCCATAGGAAGCATCCTCTTGTCATGATTTCCGGTCTCAATCCGTGGAGTCTTTGTTCCAACCTCTTCACAACCAATTACACCACAAAAGCTACTCTTGGATACTTTGAGAGGATATGAAATCTTCTTGTTGACCTTCTCAAGGATCACTCTATTATTGAGAAAGTCAATAACTGCTCTAATAGTGTTGAGGAATGATCTTCCTAAAATGAGTGGCTCCTTACAATCTTGTTCCATTTCTAGAACCGTGAAATCTGTTGGAACTAGACAGCTTCCAACCTTGAGTGGGTAGTCAATAAGCCTCCCAATCGGGTACTTTGTGGAAGCATCACCAAATGAAATAGAACTCGAATGACCCTTCATATCTCCGATCCATAGTTTCTTCACCAATTCAAGGGATATGACGTTCACAAAAGCACCAGAACCACAAAGAGCATCATCAAAGCTTACATACCAAAAGTGTACTGGATAGTAAACCGACCTTGATCTCTTAATGTAGGCAGCAATGTGGGCTCATGAAGTGCAGTATCTTTCATCTTATTATACCACATTAGTTCCTCAACGTTCTTTCGATTATCAAGAACCGCCTTGATGAACTTCACTTGTTTTGGAACTTCAAACAAGCATTCCATTTTCGGTCAAGGGACTCCAATCCCACTCATGGCTGCCTTGAATTTAGAGAAGACCTTCTTTTGATCCCTTTTGTAGATAACACCATGGAAAGGAATTGGTGGCACATAAGGAGGAGATTCTACATGCAAGCTCTAAGCATGTCCTCTAACGTCTGAATCGTCCTCTCCGATTGACCATCTGTCTGGGGTGATAAGGTGTACTCATATGCACCTTTGTCCCTAAATCCTTTTGAAACGCACCACAAAACTCTGACGAAAACTTTGGATCTCTGTCTGAAATAATGCTCACTGGAACACCATGCAGTCTAACAATCTTTTCAACAAATTTCTAAGCTAAGCTTTCTGCAGTGTCTGTCTTACTAACAGACAGGAAATGATCTGACTTTGTAAGTTGATCTACAATTACCCATATTGTATTCCGCTTACTTAACGTTCTTGGAAGTCCAGTAACAAAGTTCATAGTCACAATGTCCCATTTCCATTCTGGTAATGGTAAACTCTGCAGAAGTCCACTCGAAACCTGGTATTCAACCTTTACTAACTCACAAGTCGTGCACTTTGCGACCCAATTGCTATCTCTCGTTTCATCCCACTCCAGTGGTAATACCGCTTCAGATCCCGATATACATCTTGGTAGAACCCGGATGAATTGAGAAGTGTGACTGGTGTGCTTGCTTCAAAATCCCTTCCTTCAGATCTTTTCATTAGGAACACAAACTCGACCCCTGAAGATATGTGTCCCGTTTTCTGTGGTCTCAAAGCCCACAACTCCAATCTCAACTGACTTCAATTGAGATGCGTCATTTTTCTGCGCTTCACGAATCCTCCACAACAAGTCTGCTTGGTTAACTGCTTTCAAACCCAAAGCATCATCTCTACGATAACATTGCTCTGAGCTCTTGCACTTCATTTGTGCTTGCTACATCACTCCTTCTTCTACACAGCGCATCTGCTACTTTATTAGCTTTTCCCAGATGGTAGGCGATATAACCTAATGCCAAATCAATCTTCAAAAAAACCAAGACGCTCCTTGCAACTGATCCAACACTCATCAATCCGAGGTATAGGATACTTATTCTTGGTGGTAACTTTGTATCACTCAGAAGGGCTTTGAGCTCAACGCAATCTTGACATCTACCCGCTTCGTCTCATCAATGTGCACTTTCTTAGCAAACTTCAAGGCCTTCCACACCCACTTTTTGGTGGAGCCACTTTTGGTGGTGACACAACTTCCTGTTTTCTAAAACCCACATGCCAATTCTCAATGACTGATACTCTTAGATCCCTCTTGCAACGCATGGTTTAAAATAACCAAAAGAAATAAATAAGATCGAGTCAAAAAAACAATTTTTTTGCCGAAAAACATAAAACTTTTTTTTTTCTTTTTCTTATCTTCTAGCCTTATGGAACATAACCGGCTTGGCTTTAACCTCCGCTTTGATACCACTTGTATCACCCGTCTCCCAACTCTTTGAGACAACATGTCACTTAGTGTCAAATTCCATTATTTATTCCATAACTAAAATAGGTCCCAAAAGTCTTACATAAAAATTCTTCGAACAAATATAAAAATAAAAGAAAATATCTGAAAAGTTATTATTAAGAGAAAGGAAAATGAAAACCAAAATAAAATCTTCAAGGGAAAATGCCGACTCGAATCAGCTACTCACGAACCTCGAACTGCTCTGGAAAAAGAGGAAAAAAGAGGGGTGAGTTTAAATACTCAATGAGGAGCTCACTTCTGCCCACTGAGGCTCAAAGCTCTACCCTAATTTAAATAAGTTTATCTAAGCACAGAAAACAATCATATACAACTTGTATTTTTCAACAAGGTGGACCAATTAGGTTGAACTGCCCGTAGCAGCCAACGTCGTACATGTCGGCTCAACCATACTCCACAATGGCTTTAGAGCCCCTCGGTTGGGAGATCACGATCCGTAGCTCGATTCTCCCTAGCTCGTCAGCGGTTTTTGGGTTGTAGTGAACCCGCTGGTCCACTCCATACTATGTCTCTTTCCGCGGAGATTGTCGGCCCGTAGCCCAATTCCTCCACGTCACAACTCTTTTAGAGACACATCATAACTCTTTACTATCTTTTCTCATTACTTTCTTAAATCATTTACTTCATCAACAACATTTACTTTCTCAACAACAATAATTAGTCAATCTCTCACGGGATGCCACAACACAAGTTCATATTCATATATATTTATTATATTTAGTATATTCAAACAACTATCCTAATATCACAAAATCATCAAAATACTTTATATTATATCTAATATAATATATTATTTATATTTATAATATTTACAACCTTAGATAAATTATATCTAAATTAAAGTAAAGCTAATAACTCTCGCATATCAAAACCTCACCTTACTTGGTCGGTGACAGAGTCAAAAACGCAGCCAAAAACAAGATCAACAACTTTTACAGCAGAAACTTTCACACACAAGCAACCAAACATAACTAGGGTTCATCAATCAACAAAACGGATGATTTTTGTTGAACAAACAACGAAATTACAGAGCAGATCTTACCCATATTCAAAGGTTCGACGGTTTTGTTGCCTTACTGAATGTTCCCTTTATCCTAATCCAACGAAACCTGGCTTTCATTGCACAGATCTAGTCACAAAATGACCCTAAAGATGCCAAGTCGAACACAACAATCAGTAACAAAACTCAGAATTCTCTAAGTCTGGAAACAGAGACTCAGTTGACGTCTTACCTTAAACTCGATGTAACTCTCTCAATACTACTGTGATCTACAAACGGTTTGAAGCTACATAATCTTGAGAGAAATAACTTTCCCGGCCTATAAAAATCATCAACAGGAGATCAGTAACCGATCAGTTATGGCCCCCGAGAGTTAGAGGTTTGGACTAGATTCCTTACCACTTGGAGGCTGCGCTAGGTTGTTCAAACAACTTCGGCGATGGAGATACTTGCTCTGAGGCTCGAGTTTGCAGATGGGAAAAGAGGGAAAGCTTAGTTGGCGCCGATTAAAGGGGTTTAAATAGGAGAACACATTAGGTTTTGGTGTTAGGTTGAGAAGACTTGCACCTTTTTTTTTTTTTTGTTCTCAACATTCATTCCTTCTAATTCAACTCATATTTTCTCTTATTGGCCTTTATGGGCCACAAAATTATCTCCCCAAAATACTAAGGTTAGGTCTCACATTTGGGTTCAGGTATTTTTATATAGAAATTCAAAATTAATAAATATTTAATTGAGAAACTCTAAAAAGCTAAGGTTTAACAAAAATATATCGGGTACATATATTTAGAATATATTTAGAATATATTTGGATATTTTGTCGGGTTGGGTTCCTCTAATTCTAGTAGATTTCGGTTCGGGTTTTGGATATCAGATTTATGCTCAACACTAAACTTGCTATATCAAATATATATAAAAGAACAAACAAATACTAATAATACATAACTAAATATGTATACAAAGTTATTAAGACATAATTAAATATCATTTAGTTTTTTCAATAAAAACAATTAAATCATGTGCTATAGCGCCAGTTGAATCCTAGTAAAGATTAAAGCGGAAGTCATTTTACATTTTGAACTTCAATTGACGCGTTATTTAATATAGGATAAAATTAACTTAGCCAAGACTTTAAGTTTTACAACTAATCAGAGCATTTTGAAGCTCTAACAAAGCTTGAGAAAGTTGAGGAGTCATCTTGCAGAAGATGTTGTGGTTTTCCTTGTTCAACCAGAATTCCACGATCAAGAATAAGGATGCTGTCCATATCAAGAACTGTGGATATGCGGTGAGCAATGGTAATGACAGTCACGCCTTTGCACTCGCTCGATATAGTGTTGTGCAGTAGGGAAGCTGTGTGAACATCGATGTTGGCTGTACATTCATCAAGGCATAGGATCTTAGATGACTTGAGTAGAGCACGGGCAAGGCACAGAAGTTGTCTCTGCCCAACAGAAAAGGAACATCCAGATTCCTTTACATTGGAATCTAACCCTCCTGCATTTTCTACCTCTGCCTTAACTTTACACTTCTCTAGTATCTCCCAGATTCTCCAATCCTCACTCAACCCAAGAGGATCAAGGTTATCCCTACAAGAACCGAAACTATTGTCACGGAAACTGCAAGCAAAATTCTGGTTATTGGATGCAATATGAGTGAAGTAGTCCTCACCTCAATGATCCTTGAAACAGAAATGGGCTCTGAGGAACAACAGCAAGGCGAGAACGAAGATCTCTAATTGGAAGATGGTTTATGTTAATTCCATCCACCATTATCTCTCCACTACAAACAGGAGTAAGCCGGAAAAGGGCATTCAAGATCGAAGACTTTCCGGCACCAGTTCTTCCAATTACTCCTACCTGATAAATGGAAATAAAACAAACTTGTTCTTTCATCAGACAGAAGAAACTCGGTCTGTTTACAGAATGCTCTGCGATAGACATACCTCCATTCCTCCTTGAATTGTAAAAGAAATTTCGCTGAGCGCCGGAGGCAGGGTTGAGATGTATCTCATTGTAACATTGTGAAACTCAACAAATCCTTGAACCGGCCACTTACCACTGAGAGATTGGCAACCAGAAACTTCTTCTTGAGGCACATCCATGTACTATTCACACAGGAGAGAGCATGATTCATGTATTTAGTAACACTAATATATGAAAATCACTTTAATTAATCAGAATCATTACCTGGAGAACCCTTTCAACCGACACCATTTCCTTCTCAGTTTCAGTAAAACTTGTTAAGAAGCTTCCTAACAGAGAAACCAATGGAGCTGCATACGAGAGCGCTAATCCCACCTGTGAATCAAATTATATTCTTCAAGCTTCCACTTTCTTTGAAGTTTATGAAAACTGCAATTCCTTACCAATCCAGGTGTACCAAAACTGATTGGAAACTTTCCTTGGGAGCCGATAACAGCCATTACAGCAACAAATAAGACAATCATTGCTCCTAACAACTGCACCAATTTTCCCAATTGATCTGTGCATTTTAGAGACTTTCATACTAATTATTGCAGAACACGCTAAATCAATCATTGTTACAAATCCTCAAAA
Source organism: Lepidium campestre (assembly GCA_009757365.2). Lineage (NCBI taxonomy): Eukaryota > Viridiplantae > Streptophyta > Magnoliopsida > Brassicales > Brassicaceae > Lepidium > Lepidium campestre. The sequence continues at coordinate 96,250 of WJSH01004359.1, forward strand.
GATAAATGACAATGGTCTTAAACTTCTAAGGAAAGCTACACATTTAAATGACAGATGTTTTACCTGAAGACGCAATGAGAGCCACAAGCTTGCAATTATCTCTGAGTAGGATGTCCGCTGGTATAATGTCAAGTGCTCAATAAATCTACCCACGAAATGCTCCTGTCATGAAAAATTAGGCCGGAATTGTCGTACGACTGAAAATTACTCAATCAATCATAAGAACAACTTTTCTCTAGAAATTGAACCAAAAGTACCTCAGACTTAAAAGCCCTGATAGTTGTTGACCCATCAAGTGTCTCTGTGAAGGATGCATAGATTGGTGATCGTGAAACACTGTCCAACCTTCGTAGTTCCCTCGATGTTGACCTGTAGAAGAACTGTAACATTTTTCAGTTTAGAAATTCTCAAGTCCTTTTACATTTTTCCCTGAAAGAAAACCAAATTTGCTACAAGCTGTTATATAATCAGATTAGCTAATTTGTAATATATCACAAGAGGCAAAAGTACCTGAAGCTTGCTGTATATATACCAAAATGGCAGAAGCAGAAGCAGGAATAGAACCTGTATACATATTGTACATTAATGTAACTCTTTAAGAACAAAACAGAAGAATCATATTCAGATGTGTAAAAAAAGCAAAAGAGAGAAGAATTTGTGACAAAACCTGAACATAAGACAATACTACAACAATCCCTAGCAAGCCAACAAAATTTGCTAGAAGAATGTTGAGAATAAACGGGAGAGAGTCATCGATTGTATATAGATCAGAGGAAAACCTGAAAGAGAAACCAAATGTGAGGTTAAGATGAAGAACAAGACACATGATCCAAAGAGTTTTCTTGTATCTGACCTGTTAAGTATTCTTCCACTTGGTGTCTGATCAAAGAACTGTGTAGGTGCATCTACAAGCTTACTGATTAATGTGTTATGAACACGCACTGCTGCTTTTAATCCTCCAAATGCAAACGAGAATGCCCTCACCAAAGTTAATATTGAGTTAATAATGCAAAAGATACAGAGAACCATCTGCAAGATCAGTAGAAATTGAAACTCAATAACACAGAAATAGAGTTACATATCATGGTTTTATGAGCGAATCTAATACCAAATAAAACGTGGTTGAGTAATTTGTTACTCCTCTTCCTTTCTTGTCAACCCAATATGAAAGCCACAAATCATTCCCATTACGAGAAGCTTGCATCAAAACCGCTGAAACCAATATTACTATTGTAATGAACAATCCAGAAAACACAGCATAGTTCCTGCAAAAGCAGATAACAATTACTTACTTATACACAAGCAAGAAAAACAAAAGTCATAACTAAACAAATTGTTTACCTATAAACCATTA
>WJSH01004404.1:9833-30727 GCA_009757365.2 Lepidium campestre
TCCTTTCAATGCATACATTTATTCAGGTTCGACATCTTAAATAATAAATACAAAAATTTTATTACAACAGCACATTTGCACACTCTTATGGCTCACATCTAACTACGCTGTTTGAATTATTAAAATAGATGTTCATTAATTTTTCTCTTCATCATTAAAATAGATGTTACATCTTTTAAACGTAATTCACAATTGTTTTCAATATTTGAATCAAAGAATGGAAAAGGTATCATTCAAAGAAAGGAGCAGTTTAGCCAAAATGATTGGGACAATATTATCATTAGTAGGTGCACTTGTGGTGGTTCTTTACCATGGTCCACGTGTCTTCACTGCTTCTTCTCCGCCGTATCTTAACCTCCGTCAACTTTCTCCACTGTCGCTATCATTTTCAAAGTCTGATTGGCTCATAGGAGGAGCTATTCTAACCATAAAAGACATCTTCCTTTCTATTTCTTTCATTCTTCAGGTATCAAAAGTTCCTAATACAGTTTTATCATTAATTGTTAATTAATGAGGTTTAATCATATTACAAAGTAATACTCCCTCTGTTTATTTATTAGACGATGTTTTGGGAAAAAAATTTTGTTTTTAAAATGTTGATGTTTACAATTTTCAAAGCATATTTGACTAAAAATTTTCTATTTTATCCTCATTTATTTTTATAATTTTATTAGTAATTAATATTTGTATTTGTATTTTCTAACAACAAATAAGGTTAAATATGACATTATAAAAAGTTTCTTAATATGTGTGAAAACTCTAAAACATCAGCTAATCAGCTAATAAAAAACAACAAACAACAGGGAGTATTAATGTTAATAGTATTCATGTTAATCCAATGATTACTTAGTTTATATTATGATTTTGGACAGAAACATATAATGAGTGTATATCCAGCAGCATTCACGGTTTCTTTTCACTATACTATGTTTGTTTCAATCACGACCACGATGATTGGACTCATAGTTGAAAAGAACAATCCAAGCATTTGGATCATTCCATTCGATATTACTTTGATTACAATTATCACTATGGTAAGTAATTTTTCTAAATATCAATATATACATATTTTGTTTTTTTTTTATCAATAATTGGATCGATAAGACTCGATCCATAATCTAAATACTCTAACTGGAATATGGTGAAATTCGAATTCACCACCTGGTGCCAAGGTAGATCAGGACAAGCTAACTAGGTCATTTGCTTCTTGGCATATACATATTTTTCTTTTGATCTGAATTAACATAGTTTTTTTTTTCGTTCAGGCAATAGTAGTTTCAGTATGCTATGTGATTCATTCATGGACAGTACGATATAAAGGCCCTTTATACTTGGCAATATTTAAGCCTTTGTCGATTTTAATAGCAGTGATTATGGGATCAATTTTTCTCAACGACTCTCTCTACCTTGGATGGTATGTGAATCAACATTTGTCATATACATATATCTTTAAACGAAAACATCTGATATATCATCTTCGATTTTGCAGTTTGATCGGAGGAATTTTGATAACTTTAGGCTTTTATGCTGTATTGTGGGGTAAAGCAAATGAAGAGAAGGATCAGTTGTTGTCATATTCAGACACTGAGAAAATTCCTTTTCTATTGAACCGCAAAGAGGAAACCGCTATGTAAAAATAGTCTTCATACAGTAAAAAATTCTATAAATTAATAAAGTTGAAATTAGACTAAAACAACGATTTTTATTAATTTATAGTAATTATTAATTTATTAATATACTAATAGAACCAAAAACTTAATTTAAGATAAGGAAATTGTATTATCAAAAATTAATAATTATAAATTTTAGACATACATAAAATATTTAGTTAAATACGATTTTAGTGTTGTTTGTGAAAATCATCTCTGATTTTTGTTGCATCAAAAACTTCTCATATTAAATTCATATTGTCTTCCAATAAGCATCCAAAATTTATCAAAAAAAATCAGAAAAGATAAACTACACGAGTGACCTAGACTTTAGTGGTATCCTTAGGTGTAAGTGCTTCAAAAGTACTTTATTATCGACTTTTTATCAACATCAGAAATCGAAACTATCATAATATCCCACATTGGTAAGATGGAGATTTTGCAACTAAAATATTGTATAAAGTTCATGAGCAAACATTTGAATATGGCCAAAATTCAATTATATAATTATATGCATATTTGATATATAGCAAAATTTTGATATATAGATATTAAGTCTGGGCACAGATCGGATATATGAGATTTTTTGAGATACCCGGATCCTGATCTGGATTCGTCAGATTCCTCGTTTTTATTACCCGGATCCGGATCCGAACACTACAGATATCCGAGTTTCGATATCCGCGGATATTCGGATCTGGATCTATGGATATCCGGATCCGAATTATTATTACATTAGATAAAAAATTTTATAGAAAAATATCATAAAAATATGAAAATTTATGGTAAGAAAATAAATATATAGATTTATGATATTAAAAATTATAAAAAAAATTATTTTTATAGAAAATACCAAATATATCAGTTTTTCTTATAATTTATATTAAAATATCATTAAAATTTTGGTATAACAACATTTTTGTATGTAAAATTTCAACATTAACACCTAAAAATATAAAAATATTAATTTAGTTCATCACTTAAAAATTTAAAATGAACCTACACATTAACACATTTAAAATTATTTAATATAAATAATACATATTATAAAAAAATCATATCCTAAATATTCTAAGTCGGATCGAATCCGGAAGAAATATATTATTACCCGGATCCGGATCCTTACCTATATGTACATATGATATATAGCAAAATTGATATATAAATAAAGAAAATATTAAGTAAAAAAAAACAGATAACAAAACTATTGTATGTATTTCAAATTAATATGACGTAAGTATTAAACATTTTTGTATTTTGCATGTGATCTCAAATATTTCATATCCGACTCTACATAAACATTGGTAATCTTCACCTTAATTTCCAATGTAAAATATTCTAATTGAAACCACAATTTTTTTTAAACATATATCATTTTCATCTAGATAATCCAATATCATACTCACATCACCTTTTAAGTATTTGATTCATCAGAGTTAATCTCATAATACATTTAAGTTGAGAAGTAATTGCTAAAATTTATATTCAAAAAGTGTAACAATGAAAATATTCAATCAAAACCCAAAGCAGAATATTAGAATAACTTCCTAAGAATGAAAGCCACAATTTTAAAATAAAAAAAATAAAAATCAAAATAAAAAAGAAATATTAAAGGGTAGTTTAGAGTTTTAAAAAATTCGAAATGGATGACTTATTTTGAGTTATTAACCTTTCTTTTTTTGGGTTAATTTAGTAATTTTCCATATAATAGTACATATGTTAAAGTCAATAAAACATAATCATTTGGACCCACAAAAAGAAAAATCACAACAAAAGAGATAACCCATAAATTAAAGACTCATATTCTAGCTCACAACTAAATATTTAATCATTTCCAACAATAATGGCCGGAACAGTAAGTTTGTGGCGGAGAGAGGCCGTGTTCTTGACGGCGATGCTAGCTGTCGAAACCAGCATCGTCGGAGTAAATATTATGTTTAAAGTAGCCACTTCAAAGAGACTTAACACTTACGTTTTTGTCAGCTATTCCTATCTTATTGCTTCTCTTCTTCTTCTTCCTTCTCTTTTCTTCATCAACAGGTTTCTTAATATAGTTTCTTTTAATATCTTGGACTCTTCATATCCATTTTTTGTGTATTAATTTGTATTTTTTTTTTTTAATTACAGGTCAAGATCACTTCCTCCACTAAGTTTCTCAATACTCTCTAAGATTGGTCTTCTTGGATTCCTAGGGTAAATTATCCAAATAACACAATCATTGTTCCAATTTTTTTTGTTGTCAACAATTGGATCGACAAAATCCGATTTATACCTCAAACATTCCCTAAAATCTTAAACAATATCATGTGAAAATTATACGACTCCTAAAAGTTGAATTCTGGATCCCAATAATTATATATTGTTAATTATAATGGAATTATAATCCAATAATTTGTTGTTAATATATAATTTTTGGCTGAAAAAAACAGATCAATGCATATGATCACAGTGTACAGTGGGATAAAATACAGTAGCCCAACCTTAGCCTCAGCCATGAGCAATATAACTCCTGCTCTTACCTTCATCCTTGCCATTATCTTCAGGTATTTTTTTTTATTATTTCTTTGACTAATTATGAAGTTTTGGATATTTATAATTAATAAACATTACTTTTGTCATTAACGACTTTATACTTTAAGTTGTAACACAATATAATAATAGAAAACTTTAAATAATAGGTAACTTAGAGTTGACAAATTAAATGGTCGAAGTTTGCTTTGGCTCACGGATGATAGATTTTGTTTTATTCTTTAATAGTGACATTTTATTTTGTCATGACCAAAGAATGCAAATAATATAAATGCGTATTAATTGTTTTGTTTTTCCTCTCAATGCATTCATATATTCAGGCACGGCAACTATGTTTAACACAAAAATTATGTATATAATCATCTCATATGAAATATTGAGTCTATAATCATTTGGATTTTGAGAAAACAAAAATATATTTCAATGGATATAATATAAGTATAACTAATAATGATGATGTAGAGGAGAAAAGATGAAAAAAAAAAGAAAAAAAAAAGATAGAAATGGTAGCTTAGCAAAAGTAGAATAGAAATCATAATTTTATTTTATAAAGACCTACATGATGGTTAATAACATATTTATGTTTATAAAAGTTACCTATTATAATTTAATTTCTATTAAAAAATATTTTAACATATTTTGAATTTTAGAAAACTGATACAAATTTTTAAAATTATGTATAAATACTGTTTGTGAAAAAATGATCTGCTATATAAAATAAAATAGAATTTAATTTTGTGTTTTATATAAATTAATACTGTTTTACTTTTTTTTTTATCAACAATTGGATCGATAAGACTCGATCCATAGTCTAAATGCTTTAACTAGAGTTGGATGGGATTCAAACTCACCAGTTAGTGTCAAATTAGATCAGAGACAAACCAACTGGATCACCTTTTCTTGCACCAATATGGTTTTACTTAATACCATTTTTAGTATTTTTGTTGGTTTGAAAAATATCGAACTTGATTATATGTTATTAATAATCTATATTTTTAAGTAATATTTAAATAATTTTTTATTAAAATATATATTGTAAAATAACGTCGTAGGAAAATAATATTTTAAGAAAACAAAGTATTTTAAAGGATTAAAAACAGATATACGATGCAGAAATGCAAAATAGCCTATATTATATAAAAAATATGAAGAATGTTAACCTTTTATTTTCCTATGGTTAAACTCTACGTTATAATTCTTTTTTTAAAAAAAACTCTACGTTATAGTTGTTTGTATAAATATTTAGGCCAAATTCCTTAAATCATATATAATATATAATATATAGAAAAGTTTACGTAGCACATTTGCACACTCTTATGGCCACATCTATTTTTGTTAAAGTCTCTTATGGTCACATCTATTTTTGTTAAAGTCTCTTATGGTCACATCTAACAACGATGTTTGAATTATTGGAATAGTTGAGTCTCTTCTTTGATTATTTATTATGTTTTTTTTTTTTTGTTAAAGATTATTTATTATGTTTAACATAAATTATTTTAAAATAACACATTCATTTTCAATATTTGTATAAAGAATGGAAAAGGTATCTTTCAAAGAAAGGAACAGTTTAGCCAAAGTGATGGGCACAATATTATCATTAGTAGGTGCACTTGTGGTGGTTTTCTATCACGGTCCACGTGTCTTCATCGCATCTTCTCCGCCGTATTGTAACCTCTGTCGTCAGCCGCCGTTATCATCTTCAAATTCTGATTGGCTCATTGGTGGAGCTATTTTAACCATAAAAGAATTTTTTGTTTCTGGTTTTTACATTCTCCAGGTATCAAAGTTTTGAATAATTCTATTGTGAAGTTGTCAATTTGTTGTTATGTAGCAGTTAGGAAAAAGCTACGAAAATTTATCAAATAGTCATGAATTGTTTTTTTAAAAAACATGGTTAGTCGTGGCCATGGTCTAGTCACTGAAAAGATATGTTGCTCTATTGTTGTTAGGTCTGGGCACTTTGGGTTTCAGATCGCGTCCTTTTGGATTCGGGTTTTTGAGTTTCGAGACTTAGGACCCATTCGAATATTTTTTATTTTTGGATTCAATTCGGTTCAGGTACTTATAAAAGAACCAAAAAATTTTGGGTTTGGTTCGGTTCTGGTCAGGTTTGAGTCTGGATAATTCTATCTAAATTATTTTAAAAATTTAAAACTAATAAAATTTAATAGAAAGATATTTTTTTGTCAACAATTAGATCGATAAAGCCCGATCCATAACCTAAATACTCCAACTGGAGGAGAGTGGGGATTCAAACTCCTTACATGATGCTAAGCTCCATTAGGAGCAAGCCAACTGGGTCACCTAGTTATTATTTAAAAATTAGAAATTTAATAAATATTTTTTAATATTTTAGATTGTTTTATTTATTTTAAATCTTATATTATTAATATTTTGAGATTTAGAATTGTAATTTTTGATATTTAAGTTATTAAAATTATAAACATAAATAATAATTTTTAAAAATATAATTATATTTTGAGTCTTCGGATATCCATTCGGTTTTTGATTCGGTTCGAATTCGGATCCGAGTTTTCGGGTATATAGATATAGGACCCAATGGAATATTTATGTCGGGTCCGATTGGGTTCAAGTCCTATATTTTGAATCGGATTCGGGTAAAATGCCCAGACCTAACGGTCGTTGCTACAGAAAATCGTAGTTAATCATGTTTTTATTTTTAATTTTCGTGGCTATTTGATGAATTTTCATAACTTTTTTGTATCTGATATGTACCCACACATTTTTTCGTTCCTATTATATAGAGACTAAGTAGCCTCGAATATAAGGTAATATAAATGTTAATCCAATGATTAATTCGTCTATATAATAATTTTGAACAGGCACATATAATGAGTGAATATCCAGCAGCATTCACACTATCTTTACTCTATACGATATGTGTTTCGATTATGACCTCAATGATTGGGTTAGTAGTCGAAATAAACAATCCAAACATTTGGATCATTCACTTCGATATTACTTTGATAACAATTGTAACTAAGGTACGTTGTTCTAAATATTAATGAATATATGTTACGTATTTTCTTTTGGGTATTAACATAGTTTATAAAAATATTTCAGGGAATAGTAACTTCAATATGCTATGTGATTCATTCATGGACCGTACGACACAAAGGGCCTCTATACTTAGCAATATTTAAGCCTTTGTCGATTTTAATAGCAGTGATTATGAGTGCAATTTTTCTCAATGATTCTCTCTATCTTGGATGGTATGTGAATCAACAAGCTTCATACTCATATATATAAATGAATATATTTGCTATATCATTTCGATTTTTGTGCTTAATTTTGCAGTTTGATCGGAGGAATTTTGATAACGTTAGGCTTTTATGCTGTGATGTGGGGCAAAGTAAATGAAGACAAGGATCAGTTTTTGTCATTTTCAGACAAAGAGAAAACTCCTCTTCTATTGAACGGAAAAAGGGAACTAGTTTAAGTAAAGTGAAACCTTTGTAAATATTAAGTTCTTTTCAATCGGGTGGTATATGATCCAGTTAATGATTTAGATACAGGGGTTCAATCCTTTCATATTACAAATGTTGAATTAAAATGGGATTTTAGCAAATGCGCTTTAATTGAAGTATACCCTGGGAGTTGTCGATCTAATTGTTGACAAAAAAATATCTGTAAATTATTATTTGATAAATTAATAAATATTTATTGTTTTAAGTTGCACCAATATAAAATTTGACACAGTTTTATGAATAATAAGGTTAAAGTTTTTTTTTGGAACTTGTATGTAAAAATATAGTTTCTAATAATTATAAAATTTAGATATATATAATTAAGATAATGTAGGACTTTCGATCGTAAAAGAAAACCCTAAAACTTCTCTCTCATTTTGTTGATACACATCCGTCGCTGTCTGGGTATAGAGCTCGGGAGAGGTGACCGGGAGGCTTCCTCAGCTCCGTCCAGTGTCACCTCTCCCCTCCGGTCATAGATCTGTTATTTTCGTTTTGATTTTTGGGCTAAAGGGTTTGTTTCGCCGTGGAGGAAAGTTCCTTCTGCCCTCTCTAGTAATCCGATTATAGATGTGTCTTTGCCTCCTTCGGTTTGCATCACCTCGTCTCATGTATGAGTTGGCTCTCCTCCTTTTCAGCTGGCTAGTTCTCAGTCAAACTGTGCTTTGTTCATTGAAAGATTAGGAGGATCAGAAAATTCTGAGATCTTTGGAATTGGGTATTGGATTGTTCCTATGGCTGCAGTATAATTTAGGATCTTGGGATCTTTTGGTTGTTTGGTTTCCTTGGTAAGATTGGGCATTCTGTTTGAGTCCCGTTTGTGTAACATTGAGAAATCTAATATATTTAATCAGCCAATCTCTCCTATGGTGATCGTTCTCACCATTGTTCTTTGGTCTTTCTTCATCATCAAGTTTGGGCTTCTTGTATCCTTTAAGTATCCTTAATCTTAGTTTAAGTCTGTTTTTTCCTTTCTTGCTTATGTTGTATTTTAAATCATCTTGTAATCCCTCCATTGTATTCAATAGCAAATCTTTTAACAAAAAAAAAACAATGAGTTTGAAATGTACAGCAAAAAGTTAAACAAAAATTTAGAATATTCTATACCTATATGTTACAAACAAAAGACCGAAGGCTCTAATTTTATTGATTATTTCATTGCTGTTCCAATGGTTGGTGTATCTACATCTTTAAAAAACTATTTAAATATTGTTTGCTACTTTTCAGTCAATGTTTATTTTCCAACAACAAAGTCAAATTTTATTCATGGTTTAAATTCATCTACCCTGTTAACTAGGATATTATTCAACTATCGTTTGTTATTTTATTATATATATATATATATATATATATTAACAATTAGATCAACAAGACACGATCCATAGCGTAAATACTCCAACTGGACCTAGGTGAAAATTGTACTCATAACCTAAATGCTCCAACTGGACCTGGGTGAAAATCGAACTCACCATTTATTGTCACGCTAAATCAAGGATAAACCAAGTGGATAACCTAATTCTTGACATATTATATATTTTGTGCATTATTACTATGAAAAACGGTAAACCTTTGATTATTGTTTTAAGTTTTCTCTGTTATCTTCTCAATTGGTCCTTTCGATAGTACATTGGCGTAAGGAACAGGGAATATATTATATACTAATATCAAGAAACGACAATATTTGGACCCACAAAACACCAATCTCCATTTTACTTATAACATAAAGAAAATAAAAAAGAAAAAGAACAAAGAAATAACAAAATTAAAGACTCACATTCTTCACCAAGCTTTTCTTTCTATCATTTCCAACAATAATGGCCGCAACTGTAAGTCACTATCAGAAAGAGGCCGTGTTCTTGACGGCGATGTTGGCCGTTGAAATCAGCGTCGTCGGAATAAGTACTTTGTTTAAAGTAGCAACTTCGAAAGGACTCAATATTTATGCTTTCTTAAGCTATTCTTATCTTCTTGCTTCTCTGCTTCTTCTTCCTTCTTTCATCATCTCCATCAGGTTTTTCTTATATAACTTCTTCAATATCTTGGACTCTTAAATTGTCAAACTCTTAGTATTGATTTTTTTTTTTTAATTATTATTACAGGTCAAGATCACTTCCTCAATTAAGTTTCTCAATACTCTCTAAGATTGGTCTTCTTGGATTTCTAGGGTAAATTATATCTTAAATAACACAATTCTTGTTCCAGTTTTGAATAATGGAACTTTAAAATTCAATTATGTGTTGATAATATTTGAATTTTTTTTGTTGTTGTATAAAAAAAACAGATCAATATATGTGATCACAGGATACATAGGCATTAAATACAGCAACCCAACTTTATCCTCCGCCATCAACAATATTACTCCTGCTCTTACCTTCATACTCGCCATTATCTTCAGGTTTTTATCTTTATTTTCTAATTATTTTACTAATTATGCAGTTTTGCAGATTTCAAATTAATAATATAGTCATGTTAACGACCCAAAATTGTATCAATACTATGATAATCTGATGGTTAGATGCCACACCTATTATTTTTGGTATTCAGAGTTCGAATTTAGGGAGTCATATAATTTTTACATGATGTTGTTTGGGGTTTTAAGCTATATATCGGATCTTGTCGATCCAATTATTGACAAACAAAACTTATTTGACATAAATAACAGCTGTGACATTTAACCACTAGATTATGATGATCTTAACATAAATCACACGTTTATATGACATAAATATACTTATTTGTTTTTTTGTTAAACAATATAAACTTATTTGTTTTTTTATAAACAATATAAAATTATTTGTTAAAAACATTAGTAATTTAGTATGGACTATGGACCCATAAAAATCTGTATGGTACGGAATAATATATTACAAATAAAAATCTGTCATTCATTTTCCTTTTTAAGTAGTGACATTTTGATTGCCATGTTACCAAGAAATGTAAATAATCTATAATATAAATGCGTATTAATAGTTTATTCTCTTCGAATGCATACATTAATTAAGGTTCGGCATCAATATGTATAATAAAACTTTATTACTACAACACATTTGCACATTCTTGTGATTGTGGTCACATCTAAAATAGATGTTTGCATTATTAAATTAGATGGGCCATATTTTGTTTTTCAGTAATTATTTATTACTATTTGCATTTTTAAAATAGATGAGCATTAATTTATCTTCCTATTTATTATAGCAACTATGACTTCTTTTAAAGGTAACATACTAATTTTTAAATTTTTGAATAAAGAATGGAAAATATATCATTCAAAGAAAGGAGCACTGTGGCCAAAATGGTTGGGACCATATTGTCATTAGTAGGTGCACTTGTGGTGGTTCTCTACCATGGTCCAATTGTCTTCACTGCATTTTCTCCGCCGTATTTAAATCTCCGTCAGTTTTCTCCGCCGTCGTTATTTTCATCTTCAAACTCTGATTGGCTCATCGGCGGAGCTCTTCTAACTATACAAGGCATATTTGTTTCTGTTTCGTTCATCCTCCAGGTACCACCTTTTTTCTTACAGAATTAATTTCCAAAATCTATATTTTAAGTTAAAAGGAAATAGAAACACTAAAATGTTAAATGAAAATCACCACCATCAACTTTTTAAAATTATCACAAATTATATATCAAATCAAAGCTTTTGTAACCAACTATATATCTAAATCTATTATATGTAACCATTAAAACTTTTCGAAAATGCGTATGATGGTTAAATTTAGGCATGTAAATATTACCCGGAACCGAATTAAAATAGTGGATACTGAATTGGTTTTGGGTACTCTTAATATACACATTGTTCCTCTTTGTTGATATTTTGGGTATCAAATAATACCCAAAACTAAACTGGTATCTGATCAAATACTCAATTAAACCAAAATCATGTAGATCTATACATTAACATGCTTAATGTTTTAAGTGTTTCAAGATTTTTTGGGTATTTTTGGATAATGTTCGGATAATATTTGGATTTTTAGGTAACTTTGGGCATTTCAGATAAATTTTGAAAAAAAAAATCAAGTACCTTTTTTGGGTATTTGAGTATTTTTTGGTGCTCAAAATTACTACCCAAACCAATTTGAACCGATTAGAATCGAACCAAAACATTTTTGGTACTTATATGAGTAAAATAATTTCTACCTGGAATATTGAAACCAATTTGGTTCATATCCCAAACCGAACCGAATATTTGAATGCCATACCTAGCTAAATTGCATACTAGTTTTGATTTTGTGAAATTGAGTTACTTTTCTTAAAAATAAAAGATAAAACTGCAAAAATATGACTATTTTTAAAATTATGTTTTACATATACAATCGACCATAAGACAAAGTCGACATTTCCATATACTTAATATCAATGTCAATCCAAATTCTATGTAATGTTTTTGGACAGGCACATATAATGAGTATATATCCAGCAGCATTCACAGTCGCTTTTCTCTACTCTATATTTGTTTGTATCGTGACCTCGATGATTGGACTGGTAGCCGAAAAGAACAATCCAAGCATTTGGATCATTCGAGTCGATATTACTTTGATAACAATTGTAACTATGGTACGTTATTTCATAAATTATCCGTATATATATTACATATTTTCCTTTTGATCTTAACATATAGTTTTTTCTTTAATAATATATTTCAGGGAATAGTAATTGCAGTATACTATGTGATTCATTCATGGACCGTACGACACAAAGGGCCTCTATACTTAGCAATATTTAAGCCTTTGTCGATTTTAATAGCAGTGATTATGGGATCAATTTTTCTCAACGATTCTCTTTATCTTGGATGGTATGTGAATCAATAGCTTTCATATACATATATCTATTAATGAAATCATCTAATTATCTTCTAATTTTGTACTTAATTTTTTGCAGTTTGATCGGAGGAATTTTGATAACTTTAGGCTTTTATGCTGTGATGTGGGGCAAAGCAAATGAAGAGAAGAATCAGTTGTTGTCTTATTCAGACAAAGAGAAAACTCCTCTTCTATTGAATAGCAACGAAGAACTAATTTAAATAAATTAGAAATTTATACATTTGTATATTAATTAATGTGTCGTCTAATAGTATTTTCATACATCATTGGGCACATATATTAATATGTAAAACATTTAGATTTGTAAGCATAAGAATATCCCATATTAATTAGAAAGAAGGGGAATTCTTCTCCAGTATATATAAGATATGGGTCTCTCAACTTATTGTCAATTTGTTTTGAATTAGAAACTCATAATCTAATATGGTATCAGGGCCCAAGTTAACCGTACAGATGTTAACACGTCTAGTTGTTGCATACCCAACAGATTCAAACGGTCTAGTTGTGGTATCTCCGAGATTGTGAGTATTAGACTAACACCCACCCACATCTTGAGGGGGCATATAAGAATATCTCACACTAGAAAGGAAGAGAATTCTTCTCTAGTATATATAAAATATAAGGCTCTTCACTCATAGTCAATTGGTTTTGAGTTGGAATCTTATAATCTAATAGAAATGACCAGAAATGAAAGAGTTGTTTTTATTTGAAGTTATTTTTTGAAAATGGTGACAACATCTATAGTGTGAGCAAATTGTATTAAACAATTTGAATGTGAAGTATTTTTTTTTATAAAACCGACTCAGAAAATCTGATTAAGGCAATGGTAAAACCAGTTTTAAAGGAAAGCTTTGTTTGCATTTTTTTGTTCGAAGGGTCGTACTTATGAGTTTTGTGATGATGGCTTATAAAAAAAAACATTTCTTATAATTTATAATGATGTGCTTGATTTAAAAGATACTATATTATTGTAAGATATAGAATTATACGTGAGTTAAAAAAATTATTGTTACGTCACAATTGCTTATTATACACCCAAAAAAAATTGTTTTTCTTTTCTTAAAAAATTATACAAAGTTAATTTTTTATGATTGACAAAAAAAGTCAACTTTTTCGACCAAAAAAAAAAGTCAACTTTTTATCACTTAATTAATATAATTCAATCTATAATCTCAGCAGGTTAATCTCTCGTTCTTAAAAGCTTGATTACGATGACAGGGAATGGTAAATTAACAATGATATGAAGAGATTCATGGATACCTAATAAAGTTCTACATTCGGTGGTGGGACTCAGTCCAAATATTTACCTGGATTTGACAATAGATCAATTTATTGAAAAGGGATCGAAGAGCTGGCTTGAGGTTCTAGTGCGGTAATTATTTCATCCTCAAGATGTGACCTTAATTCTAGGGATCCCAATGATTTGATAGAGATGATTGGCTAGGGTGACACTTCACAAAATCTGGTCGGTATTCGGTGCATTTAGGATATTGGACAGAAAGTACAATTTCGATGGTGGATTTCGGACGTCTAGGACCAAATTTAACATCCCTACAAGCTTAAGTATGGAAAATGAAATGTCCAACTAAGATCAAACATTTTATGTGGCAAGTAATATTTGGTGAGGTTGCAGTTAAGCCTCAGTTGAGTAGACGAGGGATTGCAAGAGATGCTTTGTGTTCACGGTGCGGGATAGAGTCGGAGACGATTAACCATGCCTTATTTGAATGTCCGCCGGCTCTGCAAACATGGGCTCTTTCGGTGGTTCCGTCATCCATAGAAATTTTCTCGGGTTCATCAGTATACTCAAATATTGAGTACCTATTCTGGAGAGCGCCATCATGGGTGGATATCAAGATTTTTTATGGTTACTTTGGTTCATCTAGAAGGCACGCAATGATAAGATCTTCTCCAATATTAATAAGGATCATAGAGGAGTAGTAGCTCATGTGGAAGATGAGGCCAGAATATGGTTTCAAGCTTAGGTGGGCTGTGTTGGGCTCCGATAAGGTGAATATTATTCGAGGATGTTCAGATTTGAAGGAGATTGTTTTTTGATCTCTCTCAATTTTTCTTGTCTTTTCGAGCTATCAGTGCTATGTCGAATGGTCTTGGAAGGATTTAGATCTCTCCTCGGGACTGGGTTGATATTGTTTTACATATGAACGTGGAGGTATTAATTTTGGTGCTCGTGGAGTCCATAAGAGTCTATCTCCTTTGCATTGTGAGATAGAGGCCTTTTGGTGGGAGATGAGCAGTCTCATTTCTCTCCAAATTTTTTAGGTCGCCTTTGCAGTTGACTACATGGAGATTCTGAAGGTTTTCGAAGATCGAGACAGTTGGCCAGCCTTCAAGCCTTACATCAAGAACTTCTCAAGATTTAATAGCGTGTTCAGTTTCTTCTCCCTTTCTAATATTCAAAGATCTCTAAATTCTAAGGCGGATTTCCTGGTCTAAAATATTAGAGGTTGTGCAAGAATCTTTCTTTTGTAAACAGTGTGCTTTTTTATTGACAATCAGCTTTGAGTTTTTGAATGAATGAAGTTAAGTTGGAAAAAAACAATGAATATTAAATTATTTGATCAAATAAACTCTTATGTACACATTAATTCTGTTTAATAATTGAATACTATTCCAATGGTTGGTCCTTTCTAGTCTTAGATATTCAGTTTTTGGTTCGGTTCGGGTAGGTTCATTTGGTTTTGGATGTTTCGATTTTGGAAATGTGATAACCAATAGGTGACTAAAATTCGGTTCGATCTCGGTGAAATAATATTAGTTCGGTTACGAATGGTTATTTGTAACCAAAAGTAATTAAAATATTTTTAGTACAAATTAGTTTTGATTCTTATTTGGTTATGTTCGGTTCTTATTTGGTTTCGTTCGGTTCTTGGTTTAGAATCAAACCGAACCAAAAACCGTAGTTACTAAATATTAAAAACCGAATGATTCTTTTTCAGAAACCAAAACCAAACCGGATATATGTTTTCAGTTCGGTTCGGTATTTCAATTTCGGTTTTTATGGCTTTCTCTATTATATTGGCCGACCAAGAATAGGGAATATATTATTTGCTAATGTCAATAAACCACAATTGTTGGACCCACAAAACACCAGTCTCTTTTTACTTGTACGTTACAACATAAAGAAAAGAAATAAACAACAACGGATAATAAATTAAAGACTCACATTCAAGTTTTAACACCAAGCTTTCAATCTATCATTTCCAACAATAATGCCCGGAGCCGTTGGTCTTTATCAGAAAGAGGCCGTTTTCTTGACGGCAATGCTTGCCACCGAAATTGGTGTTGTCGGAATAAGTACTTTGTTTAAAGTAGCAACTTCTAGAGGACTCAATATTTATGCTTTCTTAAGCTATTCTTATCTTCTTGCTTCTCTTCTTCTTCTTCCTTCTTTTATCTTCTCCAACAGGTTTTTAATATAACTTCTTTGATTCATTGGACTTTTCATAGCCAGACTTTTGTATTGATTTATATGTTTTTTTTTGTTACAGGTTAAGATCACTTCCTCCACTAAGTTTCTCAATACTCTGTAAGATTGGTCTTCTTGGATTTCTTGGGTAAATATATCTAAATAACACAATTCTTGTTCCAATTTTGAATAATGGAAATTTAAATTCCAATTATGTGTTGATATATATATATATATATGATTTTTTTGTTGTTGTATACAAAAACAGATCAATGTATATGATCACAGGATCTATAGGCATTGAATATAGCAACCCAACCTTAGCCTCTGCCATGAGCAATATCGTTCCTGCTCTTACCTTCATCCTCGCCATTATTTTCAGGTTTTTATCTTTATTTTCTAATTATTTTACTAATTATAAAGTTTTGCAGATTTCAAGTATATATATATATTATTTTAGTTATAAACGACTCGAAATTGTAACAAAAATTTTCGGCTTAGGCCTAGTTCTTTTGGTGGTCGTTCGCGACTGTGTGCAGTGACTGCGACCAAATCATGTTCTTTTAGTAGTCGCTAGTGACCAGTCGCAGCGATTAGTCACCATCGACCACTTTTTTTAATCACTGGATTTGCAGTGACCAATTTCAGCGACTCACAAAAGAATAGTTGCTGCGAACAAAAAAAAAATAATAATAGTAAAATAATAAAATGAAAGTAAATCAAAAAATTTTAACTAAAATTTACAATAAAAATTGTTAACTAAAATTGTTAGAGGGCTTTCCATGAATCATGATTATGTAAACAATGTGTCAAATCATTGGTTTTCATTTCTTTCTTCTTTAATGAATGACTAAAGTTGGAAAAAATTACAATAAAAATTTTAAATTAAAAAAAAGGTTAAGTTCATGAAAATTTGACTAAATATTTTATTAATGTTGTGTATAAGTAGTCATGTATTGATTTTGTTATAGATTTTTATCTTATGAGTTCTAAATTATAATTTATTTTTTGTTATATTAGTACCAATATTTTATAATGTAGTCACATATAACATTTTATTATAAATTATATAAAATTTAAAACAATTTAAAACATAAATTAAAAAAAGTAGCAACGACTAACAAAAGAATAACATAGCGACCAGTTGTAGCGATTAGTCGTTGCGACTGCGAAAAAAATAACATAATGACTAGTGATGCGACTACTCACTGCATTTGTGGAAAGAACAAAAAAACCTAAATTTTTGATTGTGGTTACTGGTCGCTGGTCGCGATCGCAATCGCCAACGACCGAAAAAGAAACATGACCTTAATTAGTTTGATAGGAAACTTTATTTAAATTTATAATTGAATACATTTTCATTTTCAAATTATGTATTATGTCATAATATAGAATATATATGTTTACTCCTTATCCCACCACTGTCTCATTTATCATTTGAAAATAATAAATGTTTGAAAATTTTACTGTAAATAATAATATAGAATACATTTCATGTCCAAATAAAAAATGTTTGGAAATTTCTTTTTTCTAAAGAAATAATTAATTACTGCTAAGTTTTTTTTGTCAATAATTAATTAATGCTAAGTTGGTGGTAAAAAATACTATATCAAATATGAAAAATCTGATAAAATTTTAATAAATAATTCTATCCTAACCTAAATATATGGAGAAAAACGATCATTAAAAATTATAACATCATGTGTAATTATGCACACAAAAAAAAAAAAAATCACCTTATTTTTACTCTTTATTTCTTTTTTCTGAAATCCTTAAAATGAAATCCACCGTAAGTCTTTACTCGTTTGAATATTATTATTAAGATATGAAATTTTAAATTTTTTAAGGGATTTTACACAACAATTTCTTTTTTTGGTTAAAGGGTTTCATTAATATTAAAAAAAAATTACAGAGAGTGGACAAAAGAAATTACTGACACATGAATCAACAAAAATTAAAAAAGAAAAAAAAAAAGCTTAAACTCAAAGGCGCAAACTAATTTCCCAAGGCCCAAATCAGAGAAAGATTACATGCCCAAACCTAAGTGAAACCCTAAACGAAGCCGACGAGATTGAAACTGCTCAACCACCTACCCACTCCGGTCGAAGGTGGCTGGCAAGATGAAAAACTTGCTCGGGCCCAAAACAACCTTCCTTCTACCCACTCCGAATGTTGGAGACCGACGAGATGAAGGAGCAGCTCCCTCCTACCCACTTTGGACAACGAGAAAGAGCTACGCCGGAGCAAACCTGATGCACATAACCGCCACCTCCCAAGAATCACTATAGACACTGCAAGCAAAAAGGGAGCAGAAAGTCTCCAGCGGAGCAAGACTTTGAGAGTTGATATCAAGAGCCAAAGAAACGCCGGAGGCTCCATGTGTGACTTACCGCCATCCTCAAGAACGGCAAGACTAAACATACCGCCGCCGCCGCATCGAACAACCACACCACCTACTCAAACCCTTGCCACCGTAAAAAACAACCCACACCACCACCATCACCCACGATGTCTAAAGCGAAAACTAAGAAGATACCAGACAAAAAAGGTTGAGAAACCACTCCACATCACCAGCCGAGTCTTTGTGACCAGATTAGGAAGATTTCACCTCACCTCCTCCGTTGTCGATCTGCAGCATTCCGAAAGGGAAACCTAATTTCAAAATCTGAAACTAGAGAAAAATTGTTGAATCAAAGAGAAGAAGCCTGGCAAGAGAAAGAAGAGACAAAAGCAACATAAAATGTTTTTCCCGTGGCGGCAAGAACCCCCGCATGTCGAGAAAATGAACCGGAAACTATGAAGGCTACGCCGAGATCTAGAGAGGAGAGAAGATGTGAGCCACTCAAAGGCCTTTCTTTAGAGTGTCTCTTGTCACCGGCAATAGGTTTCATTGACGTAACAATCTCTCATTTCACGTGGTTAAATAAGATGATTTAGAGATTTTCACACACAATAAAAAAAATGAAAGAATAAAAATGAGCTGATATGCATATATATTTGAGTATTCTGGTTTGATTTTGTTTTTGCTTTTAATAATATAATTTTCCGTGTATGATTGTACACGATGTTATAATTTGCGTATGAACACGTATGACACTGATAATTTGAGTCGAAATATATATATATATATATTTTGACTCAGCATATATTCAACTATTGACTAATCCTATTTAAATCAAAATTAAATTTAGCATATATCAAAAGTAACTAATAATTCGGGTTCAAAGACTATTTTTCCACAATTTTGTGGTCGACCACAAGGCTGTTTGCATTAATAAAATAATAGATGGACATCAAATTTTATTTCTTTAATTGTTTATTAGTGTTTACATTATTAAAAACAGATTGGCATTAATTTTTCTTTCTTTGGTTATTTATTATGGAAAATATGACATGTTTTAAACGTAACACAATCACTTTCATATTTTGAATAAAGAATGGAAAAGATATCTTTTAAAGAAAGAAGCAGTGTGGCCAAAGTGATGGGAACAATATTGTCCTTAGTGGGTGCACTTGTAGTGGTTCTTTACCATGGTCCACCTATCTTCACCGCATCTTTTCCGCCGTATCTAAATGTCAGTCAGCTTTCTCCACCATCGTTATCATCTTCAAACTCTGATTGGCTCATCGGTGGAATTCTTCTAACTATACAAGGCATCTTCGTTTCTGTTTCTTTTGTTCTCCAGGTATTATCACTTTTGTTCATATATACATTATAATAAACGGTTTTGTCTAATAGAAAATCTTTAAAAAAAAGAAGAAAAAAAAAGGTTTTGTGCAAAAAAAAACTCAAAGTGACCATTTTTGCAATTTAACATTTCAAGTAAAATAAATATAAGTCAATACCATATAATCTAAAGTCAATGTAATATATAATCACTCGTCATCATTATCAAGTTTTTAAACTTATGATAAATAATATCAAATCGAGGCTGTGATGATAAAGAATTTAAATCTATTATTAAAATTTTGAAGACTTTTTTAATTTTTATAAAAGTTATATTGCATTGACTTTAAATTTCATAGTATTTATATGCATTTATTTTATTTGGAGGTTAAATTGTAAAAAAAGGTCACTTTGAGGACAAAACCCTATAATAAAACATGTCGTTTTCCGAATAATTCCATAGAAAACTAATTATCTAAGATTTTGGATAAAAACAATATGAATGGGTCTGAGACCTTGTGGTCAAGTGGTAAGTAGACAGACTTGAAACACCAACATGTTTTAAGTTTGATCCACGTGTTATGCTAAAAACAAAAACACATTGTATTGGACACCACACAGATATAAACTCTTATTTTTGGTTTATTTGCATATTGGAAAAATGGTCTATCCATGGGTTTCACCTCCCCTAGTGATTAGTTTGGACATTTCCATAGACTTGAGATTTATCCTAAATTATCAAAAGAAAAATAAAATTTACCAATGGATTCCAATTTTGGACGACATATAAATAATTGACAAATTTCGTTGAAAATCCATTAAAACTTTACTTTTTGGACAAATTTCCTACGAATTTCACTTCGCATAATAAAATTAATTTCCAAATCTATAGTTCATTCAAAACTATGTGAAAAAATATTTGTAGCGTTAATTGACAAGGTTTAATCATATTACAAAGTTAACTTCTCCATATATATATATATATATCAAATATAAATCTAGATCAATCCAATGATTATATATTCTATATAATATTTTTGGACAGGCACATATAATGAGTATATATCCAGCAGCATTCATGGTCTCTTTTCTATACACTGCATGTGTTTCAATCGTAACCACGATGATTGGACTAGTAGCTGAAAAGAACAATCCAAGCATTTGGATCATTCGATTCGATATTACTTTGATAACAATTATAACTATGGTACCTTGATTATATTTTTTTTAAATATCAATTTATATTCGTATTTTCCTTTTGATCTTAACATAGTTTTTTTTTTTTTTTTTTTTTTTTTTTTTTTTTTT
>WJSH01004404.1:35694-59287 GCA_009757365.2 Lepidium campestre
ATAATAATACCTAAGTTAATAGATCACACATTTTTATATAATTTTAAGATAATAGATCATTCATTTAATATTATATGTTTGCATAAAAAATAGCATGATACGAGGTATATAACACGTTTGTAAAGCACTTAAATAATACAAGTAGAACTTGACTAAATAATTTATCTACTAAGTTACATATGTCCACTAAAAAAATAAAGTATGTTTTAAGGAAAAATCTTTCATCCTCTTAAAGTTAAAACAAATCAGCTTATGGGTGGTTGGGCCTCCGGTCCAAAAGGGTAGTCGGGGCTCTATCCGGAACCTCCTAGTTAACCAAAAAAAAAAGAATTAAATCAAATGAGTAAAAAAAAAGTATGAAGCTCCAACATTATTTGGACACAATCAATGTTTGGAAGGAGACTTTTCAGGATATCATGTTCCAATATAGACCAAGAATACACAATAAGTGTGCTGACTTATTAGCAAAAAACAAATCTTAACCCTACCAGATGACAGGTTAATCTTACCGGGATGTCCAATGTATTTGATATCTGTTGTAAGCGATGATTCTTCATGAAATATAATGCATATATTTGACGTAAAAAAAAATGGTTGAAATCTTTTACGTTGTAACATTTTTCTTTGTATATTTTTTTTGTTAACAATTGGGTCAATAAAGTTCGATCCATAATTTAAAGTACACTCCCTAAAATCTCTTTTTAATCTACGTATCAATTGTCGTATGGAGGAATCTAGCATTTGATACCAGAGTTATTATAATGATTATACCAGACTAAAAAACTTTTTCTTTATATATTTAGTAAATGCATTGTTATATATTTTTTAACAAAAAGAATATTTAGTAAATGCAAATTCATTAGTTTTTCATATCTATACACAATGACTGATCATTGGTCACGTTGCAGTAGATTGGTCCCATATCTTATTAAGACCGTTTCCATTATTAGAGTAGAAGCGTGTGAATTTGTCATTTGAATAATTTTCAATGCCAAATTAGCCTTTCTTTTTCTTTTCCAATAATACGTAACACGATAATAATTGGAATTTCAAATTTGTGAATAAAGAATGGAAAAGGTATCATTCAAAGAAAGAAGCAGTTTAGCCAAAATGATTGGGACCATATTATCATTAGTCGGTGCACTTGTGGTCGTTCTCTACCACGGTCCACGTGTCTTCGTCGCATCTTCTCCGCCGTATCTTAACCTCGGTCAGCTTTCTCCGCTGCCGTTATCATTTGCAAATTCTGATTGGCTCATCGGTGGAGCTATTCTGACCATAAGAGACATCTTCGTTTCTGTCTCTTTCATTCTCCAGGTATAGTATTTATTGTTCATATACATAGTATATAAAAATAACATTGATTTGATCCAACTAGGCAGTGGTACCTTAGTGATATTAGGACCGGAACCAAGCGGTGGTAGCCTAATGATATTAAGATATATGACTGAGATCTCAAAGTATAAATTTGCAGAGTTTCCAGATTTAACACCCCATATAAACTTTAAGTATCATTTCCAAGTGGGCATTAGGGTTAGGTCCAGTGATTTACATTGTTTATCAACTTCCACAGACTAATAAATCAAACATTAGTCGGGTGGTTAAAAACCGGAATCCCTAGGGTTATAAAAAATAACAGTGATTTGACGGTTTGACCTTAGACTTACTACAAGAAATATATAGAATTTCATACTGAATTTTCGACAGCTTTTCAACGGAAAGTAATCCTGCACAATTTTTTGACTTGATACAAGATCCGTAGAAATTCCGTCGATAATATTTTGACGAGTTACCAACGAACTTGGATTAATGAGTTTCAAAATTTTATTGTATTTATTCAAGCTATATATTTTTTTAATGTTTGTTCTATATAATAATTTTGAACAGGCACATATAATGAGTGAATATCCAGCAGCATTCATAGTCTCTTTTCTCTACACTATATTTATTTCAATCACGACCACGACGATTGGACTCATAGTTGAAAAGAACAATCCAAGCATTTGGATCATTCAATTCGATATTACTTTGATTACAATTGTAACTATGGTATGTTACATATATGCATTTAAATACTTATCATAATTCTTTTTTCTCTATTACTAACATTGTTTCTTATTATATATTCAGGCAATTATAACTTCAGTATACTATGTGATTCATTCGTGGACAGTACGTCACAAAGGACCTGTGTACTTAGCGATCTTTAAGCCTTTATCGATTTTACTAGCAGTGATTATGAGCGCGATTTTCTTGAACGATTCTCTCTATCTTGGATGGTATGTGAATCAACAATCTTCATACACATATCTATAAACAGAAAACATTTGATCATCTTTGATTTTTGTACTTTATTTTGCAGTTTGATTGGAGGAATTTTGATAACTTTAGGTTTTTATGCTGTGATGTGGGGCAAAGCAAATGAAGAGAAAGATCAGTTGTTGTCATATTCAGATAAAGAGAAAACTCGTCTTCTATTGAATGATAAGAACGACCAAATGTGAATAAAATATAAATTAGAAACTATAGAAGTAGTTTACAGATACTTTTAGTTAAATCTTTGTATAATGTGTCAATACATATATATCATCATTAGCTCAAATTACTAAATCTAATTGAATGTTATTGTTAGGATCAAAGTAGATAAAGTTGCGATCTTTATCACCTACCATTGCTCTCTCACACTCCGTAATGCTCATGTGGAAGAAACTAAGAAGAGAGATTGGGAACTTGGAAACAAAGAAAAATAAGCCACGTGGGCGTGGTCTAGTGGTAGAACTAAAATTTGGAAAAAGTAGTAATATGCTATCTTGGGTTCGATTACCCCTGAAAACAAAATTATATTCACGCGCAGCATTATGAATATTCACATGGCTCCCCCTAGTTACAGGATTAGTCGGATCTCATGGCCCGTTGACCCATTGGCCTGTTTACCCGTGAATCCATTGAACCGGCACGGAAGAAAAGTTTGTGGCTGATCCGAAGTTTTTAGTGCTCATGGTGTTTCTGTTGAAGTGGATTACCCGAGTTATCCAAAGAAAAACAAAGAAATATACAGAGAAATAAGAAGAGAGAGAGTAGAGTGTGTAAGAAAGAGTTTTACATGTTTTCGGGTTCTTGACTTAGAACCTTACTCAAGTGGGAAAGCTTCTTGTCCCGGAACCCACTAAAATCAAACTTACGTAGTTGGCTCTCTCAAAAACATGTACAATCCCAACTCACTGAAACACACACCCTATTCAGAGCCGTACCAATATTCATGACTAACATAAGCGATTTAAAATAAAATGTCCCAGCTTAATAAAAATAAAAACGTCTAAAATAACAAATATCATGGTCATATTTCTCAAATAAATTAGAAAACAAAATATTAGTTCTAAAGTATCATTTTCTCCAATTATTTATCATTATTTTCCAAACATTCATCATAAGTTTCAAGTTTTTAAGTACATGAATAAAACATTTTTTGAGATTTTATTTGTTCTTCTTTCATTTTTTATTCTGTTCTCTTCTCAAAAAAGTATACTTTTGTGTTGATGACATCTTTCTGCAATATTAAACATAAAATTTATTTCTTTTACTTACAATTCTGTAAACTAAATAGGTGAAAAAAAGAAAAGCATAATTAGTTTTACATTGGTAGTATGAAAGGAAATGGTTTGAATAGTTTGATGAAAGAAAAAAAGAAGTAAAAAGACGTAATGAAGGACAATTCACAAAAACTGGAAGAAAAAGTTAAAAACCAAAACCAAAACCGTTCATTTATGTAACCTAATACTTAACTATATTTATATTTTTTATAATTAAAAGTCCAAGCCCATTTAATATTTGTAAAAGCCTAGTTACTTACCTCACTTGCACAATACACAAATAAACCCAAATTTATATTATTNAGAGTAATTCATTTATATTATTACCTCACTTGCACAATACACTAATTCATTCAAATTTTTAGATCCTCATTTATTTTAGGTTTTAAATCTGTATTTATTTAAGTTTTTAGATCCATATTTAATTTTTTGTGTTCTATATTATTAATAGGACACAT
Organism: Lepidium campestre; assembly: GCA_009757365.2. NCBI lineage: Eukaryota > Viridiplantae > Streptophyta > Magnoliopsida > Brassicales > Brassicaceae > Lepidium > Lepidium campestre. The sequence continues at coordinate 39,743 of WJSH01004404.1, forward strand.
ATTTTTATTTATTAATATTTTAAGTAATTCATCAAGTATTTACTAATATAAATATAGATATAGTAATATTAGTCATTTTTACTAATCCGAATATACTTTTAAATAATCATACAAAAAAAATCAACGTGTATTAACTATCCTATGCGATTAAAGTCAACCAAGATAATATAGGAAGTAAGCTTTTATTAAAATTAGTATTTTTAGAAAATGACAATGATTGTTTCCATATTATATGTCTGTTTTCCAAATATATATCTTCGTGTATTAAATATGATACCAAAAATAAACGCACGATTATAAACTATCTATGCGATTAAATAATTGACCAAAATACATTTCTAGTAACTTTATTATTATATCTAAAGTCTAATGGTAATTCTTGTAATATAACACACTAGAGTATGTTATTTTCTTACAATACTATTCTTTTATTATATAGGGGATTTTTATTTCTATTTGAACATTATATATTTTCCTATATAAAACAAACATAATTAATCATCAATTCATCATAAACTTTTCATTCATCACGAACATTCCTTAAATTTTTTTTTCTTTCTTCATATAGTCGTTTGTTTATGTTTTCTTTCTTTTGTCATGTCGATTGTTATGAATTTACCTACTCTATTTTTTATAATCAGAGAAATCAATTCAATTTTAGATCACTACAAAATCAGGATACAAATTATGAGACTATGAAGATCATTTAAATCAACTAAGATAGTTTTGATCGACGAAAAGGTTAGTATAAACGTTTTTGTAGAATATTAAAATAATATATACACACAAAAATAATTGTGCTGGTTACAATATGTTTACTACACACAAGAACAATTAAATATAAAATATTCATGAATGTATGAACTATAAGTCATTCAATTTTATTTTATTTTTTTATATATTTATAAGGGACAAAAATTCATGCATATATTAAAAAATATTGGTAAATTGTTTTTGATTTATGTGTTAATATTTCATAAGTATATATCTAATAAATAATTACGTGTTAATATTATCGTAGTTTATTTCAATAATATTTTTAATTATGTTGATAATTACATTTATGACAAGAAAATATATTATACAATTTTTGTTAAAACTTACAAAAGTGGTTATAAGGTATTTAAATCTCTTTTGGTTTAATGTATTATACTACATATTTTCATTATATATAACGTCTTTACACAAAAAAAAACAACTTTTAATGTTATAATAGACTCATATATTTATATTTTTTTTACAAAAAAATATACAAGATAGTCAAATATTTGTTATATTTTTACCTTAAATTCATATGTTTATGAAAAAAAAACGAGTGAGAAAATTCTTAAAAATATTGAATTATCTTTTCTGTTTTTTCTAAACGTAATTCATATGTGTAACAAAAGATAATATGTGAAATGTTTGTTGTTAATTACCAGAAAATTATATCAATCATATTTTCAACGCATATATTTTTTTTAATAATATGTGTAATATAATTTTTTAAATGTGAGATCAATGAAAAAAATTACATAATATATTATTTTATTTTATATTTTAAAATTTTAACTTTATGTAAAGATTCATTTTTCATGTATAAAATCGATGTTATCTTTGGTACTTTTTATATTTTATGTATATTCTTAAAAAGTTAAATGCGGGAAAGTCACCTAATTCTATTACAAAAGAGATGTCAATATTATGGCATAATTGTGAGAGTTATTCATAAATTGTAAGCTTTAGTCTTGAGAGATTTTTTAAGCCTAATAAAGAGAATTATTCTTATAAACACATGCATTCTTGAATTCTAAGTTCTTTATTACCCAGAAGTATTTGCATTTAAGATTTGTTTCGTGAATAAATAAATCTGAGAGATTTTTCTCCCGTTTCTTGACCAAAAAAATAAGACTAAATTATACCAAATATCTTAAAAATCTCCTAAAATTTCTCGAAATCTATCAAAATCTAAATCCTATTAAATCCCTTAAAATTATACTTTCAATACACCTCCTAAAAAATACACAAATACTATATTTTCTTTATTTTTCGGTTATAAATAATGATCTCTATAGTCATCTATATTTGGTTACATATTTGATTTAATCAAATATTTGAAGGAAAAAAACAGTAAGGAATCTCAAAATAATAGGAAGGATGCTTTAAGCCCTCAATTATTACCAAATCATATTGATCTAAATTAAAGTGAAAAAGATTTTCCTACAAATTATAAATAGTCTCTCAATGGATTCATTTAAATCCTACAAATAACTCAAAATCAAAGAAAACGAATAAAAACACACAATAAACAAATGGAGAAATCAGCTTTGATATTCATTTCTGTTCTACTTTTATCAACATGTAAGAGTTTCTCTTTGAATATTTTGATCACTATTTTCAATGAGTGAATATATAAATACATATATCAGTAATATAAATACAATAATCACAGGTACACCGATTCTGGCAGGAACTGAATTTCAATCTTGCAAGATGAGCTCTGATTGTGAAAAACTCAAATGTTCCAAACCATTTGGTCAGCCCACGTGCGCAAATGGTATTTGTGAATGTCCTCTCGAAGAACACGTGGTTGTACCTGATGACAGCAACTGTGATGTGGCTGCTTGCATTGACTATTGCAAAGCTAGAGGTGAAGTAGTTTATGCTTGTATCTCGAACCAATGCTATTGTCACAAACCTCGCATGTAATTTTACAAAGTTTCCATTATATAACATTTTTGCTCCGATTAGTAATTTGTATAATGGTATAATAGCAGAAATAATAAAAAGTTATAAAATAAAAATAATATAATAATTATTTAGGCAAATAAACAATAAAAATTTGCTCATTTGTTTAATGAGAATTTCCTTTGTAATTTTTTAGGCAAACAAAAAAACTTGCATAATCGCATTAGATTACGTCATTATGCTGATTGGCAAAATTCTGACATAATTTCATTAGAAAACGCCATTAAGCGATTATGCAATTACCAATCGGTATCTTATTTTTGCCTAATAACTAGTGACTCATTTTCTTCATAGATTGCATGGGTATCTTATTTTTCGATTTAATAAAATTAACTAAAATTATCTACCTGCATAAATCACTCAATTTAAATCTATACAATACTCAAGTTATTTGTAACTTAGGTTCATTTTATGTATCTAACCTAGAATCATAGCTATACACATATAAGATCTCCAAGTCCAACTCGTCCAGTCTAGTCACGAAAACAACTTTACATCACAAAAGAAACGTACAAACTTGTTCGAAACATAAGTTACAACTCTGATATTGTTCGAAACATAAGTTACAACTCTGATTTTATCCAAAAAAAAAAACTTATTCGAAACAAAAGAAAACAACTCTGATATTCATCGGTCTGCTAGCATATAATATCTTTTATCTTATGCAAAGTCTTTTATCATCAGTAGTATATATAATGTAATCATGAACCATAATAACAAGTATAAATTTCATGTATACCAAGCAAAGTATGGCACAATCTTGGGAGACTGATTCTGATTGTCCTCATATCAAATGTGTGCAGAAACAATGTCAAAATATGTCATCAATAGGGTTATTGTATTTGTCACTAAGAGCATCTCTGACAAACTCTTAAAATCTCAAATTTTGAGTTTTTTCAAATCCTCAAAACTATTGGATTTTTATAATTTAATCGCTCTACTTATATTAATGATATTAAATTTTGTTTTTAGATAAAATAAGTACATTAATATAAATAAAATAAAATTAAAGGGAAATAAATACAGAAGAGTAATAGACTGACGGCATTGCTAAAATCATAACCATTCAAAACCAAACTAATTGAGAGCCGAAATATTTTAGATCTAATTTGGTTCACATTTTAAGTATCTGTTTGGAACCGAGCCATTACGAACTGAATTTTAGTCAGTTTCTATAAAATTACCATATTTCTAAAACTGAAAAACATCGAAAATAAAAAGATCGACCCGAACCAAACCGAAAAACCAAAAGTCTGTTTATTATGAAGAACTTAAAAGATAAAAAAGCCCAGGAAAAGTTAACTTTTTGGGTCTAAAGTATGAATAAAAAATAAAAATCATATACATCTTTTGGACCAAACGAGGAGCACAAGATAATATAAAAAAAGTCTGCTGGATTCTTACAAGACTCTCTCATTACACAGACACAGACAAAGCTCTCTATCTTTACCGACAATGTCCTCCATTAGTCTCCGTCGTAAAGATACGGTGATATTGACGGCGATGTTGGCGACTGAAACCGGAAATGTAGCGGTGAATACTTTGTTCAAAGCAGCCACTTCAAAAGGCCTTAATTCTTATACCTTCCTCGTCTATTCTTATCTCATTGGCTCTCTTCTTCTTCTTCCTTCTCACTTCTTCTCTCTCAGGTTCTAAACGTTACTAACTATATTTTATTTTGTAATTTTTTAAATCAAATCATTTCATTTGATATTTTTTTGCAGATCAAGATCACTTCCTCCACTTAATTTCTCAATACTCTGTAAAATTGGAGTTCTTGGGCTACTGGGGTAAGGCCAATTCTTTTTTTCTTGAAATGTAAATATTTAACAAAATCTTTTATTTTAAAATGATTGTGGTTATAATATATATTGTACTTTTTTTTGGCAATTTATATGAACAGATCGACCTATCTAATCGCAGGATTCATAGGAATCGAATATAGCAACCCAACCTTAGCTTCAGCTATTAGCAATATCAATCCTGCTATTACCTTCATCCTCGCCATTATCTTCAGGTTTTATTTTAATCATTTTCTTTTAGCTTTTTTTTTCTAATTATGTAATTGTTCATTATTAATAGCAGGATTTCTTACCCATTAGCCATTTCATAATTACTAAAAGTTAGAAAGTATATTTTGTCAAGTGATTAAGTCCACCTCTGCAATTTTTCCCGTGAGAATTAGATTGTAGAAACTCGTCAAATTTTCACATGATAGTGTTTGGGGTTTTAAGTAAGTTTTGACCTCCAAACTCTAATTATAGTTCCTTAATTAGCAATTCTTACTTCAATATAATTTTTATTTTTTTTGTTAACAATTAGATTGACAAAATCTTATCCATAACTCAAATTTTCCCTAAAATTCTAATCAATATTGATATCGTGAAGAAGATTGCAGAGATGCGACTTAACTACTTAACCAAATATTTTTTTTTTAAAGTAATTATAATTAACTAAATATATAAATATATAATGCAACTTTTTTGTTAATTATTTGGGATTAGTTCTTTAAAGGAATATAATTCAAATTATACACATACATTTTTTTGGTCGAAAAAAGGGATGAAACCCCCTAACTTTATTAGAATGAAAAAAAATGAATAAATCAGGAACAAAAAAGTCTAGGGAACGAAGTTCTGTTAATATCATCTAACCAAATCAATCTGAGCTCATCAGAAGGCTCAGAGAAAGAATGAAAACTTAAAAGAAGTGTAAAAGCATAGTTAGATAACCCATCAGCAAGACGATTAGCCTTCCTATACACGTGAGAAATCCAAACAATTCAATCTTTCACCAAAAAGCTATGGTGTTTGTACCAGGAAAGACAATGAGTGAAAATCTTCAATCCCTTGCTTCAAAAAATCCACCACAATCGCAGAGTCAATCTCCGGATACTAATATATAATACAGATCACTTGAAAGATTCGTTTCTCAAAAAATAATTTTTAAAACAAATGCACATGTTTAGGACAAGATTCGGGAACTTTTGTACTATGCTTAATAATAAAATTTCACAATAATTGGTAGCAATGTTTAACAAAGTTTAAAATATTGTTAGGTCGACACATACATTAAGTTCTGTGCTTATAATTAAAAATATGATTAGTTTCGAAGTTCCAAACCGAACCGAAGAACTGATCAGAATAAAACCACAATATAGTACTCAACGTCTTTGGGGGTCAATCAAAATGCCCAACGCTCATTGGATCCTTTTCCATTGTGGGATCGATGGGATACAACGTGGGCCAAATGAGCCTTTACTCAATGACTAAACATGCTAAATGCTAAATGACTTGAGGGTCCACGGAGAAAACGAAAGCAATATAATAGTTATTATCTCATTTATTTACACATGAACCATATTTATTTTATCAACAATTAGATCGACAAAGCTCGATCTATACTCCAAAACTTATTTCTTAAATTCTTTTTTTTTCTACTTGTAGCAGAGAGGTATTAAACCCCGGTGCCTGAAGATTTGTAAAAAGAATACTACTACACATATAGACCCTTATTAATTTGTTGTATATAAGTTTTAAAGACAATGTTTTAGCGGTTGTTGAAGAAAGTAATTACTTAAACCTAACCGAGTTCGAACATAAATTTTAAGTTTAGCCGATCGGTTTTCAGACTAAACCCGGCGATACTCCTACGTAAACATTTTATGTAATATTCATTTTCATATAAATCTATGAGCTATTATTTTAGGACTCTATATTTTCTTCTATGAATTTTGACTACATAAATATGTTCATATACATTATGTCAGGTTGGATCTCTACTATACTATTATTCCCTCCGTTTTTCAAAGAGTATCAGTTATTACACAAAAAATTAGATTTATTAGGATAAAAAAGTAATTTAGATTTGTGTTTAAATTTGTGTGAAAAATTGTAGAATGACAGTCTTTAAAAAACAGATAGAGTAGTATAAAGTCAAGGTTTCGCTCTTTTTTCAAATCTAGATAACTAACATGATATGAAGATATCTGATGAATTTTCATATACATGAGATTAGTTCTCGGAGTACCTTTGTTATATAAATAAATGTTTTTGTCGGTTATCTTTTTCATTTACCAATGAATAGCAATGTTGAAAATTATTATTATTTAATATTAAAATTATTAATTTTTTCCATTTAGCAAACTTTTTCGTTGATTTGAAAACTTGACACGTTTTCACTTTGTTATACATAAAAAATAGAATGGAGAAAGCATCTTTGAAAGAAAGGAGTAGTGTAGCCAAGATGGTGGGGACAATAGTTTCACTAATTGGCGCACTTGTGGTAGTTCTCTACCATGGTCCACGTGTCTTCACCGCATCTTCTTCACCGTATCCAAAACTCCGACAGCTTCTTCCGCCGTTATCATTTTCAAACTCCGATTGGATTATCGGTGGTTGTCTTTTAGCTTTTAAAGACACCCTTGTTCCCATTGCTTTCATTCTACAGGTAATAAATACTAATATTAATTAACCAAGTGGCGATTATTTAATAGTTTATACTTAAGGAGAAAATCGCCTTGTAAATCTAGATCAAAGATCGATTTTTCTTAAGTGCGAAATTGCTAATTATTTGTATTCGGCCACCGAATGTCTAAACCCGAGCCACGTCCGGACCCCGAGAAATTGGTTTGGGCTACGGCCCAAACTCCTCCTTAGTCAACAAAAAAAATACTAATATTAATTAGATTTTCTGCTAAAAATATATTTGAATTAGTTTTGCAGATCAATTTTTATGAAATCATAAATAATATACAATATACCATTAAATTATACATATTTTTTTAAAAAAAATTACGATTATATAGATTAAATTTTCAAATCGCTAAAATTAAATTTAGATACATCTTCACCAGTGCTCCAATTGAGTATATTATTTATTATAATTTTAAGAAAATTGATAATAGTAACAACAAAGTTATATTGTTACAAAGATCCTCATAGTCTAGTGACTAGCCCCAGCTGTTGTATTTGAAATCTAACGTTCGACTTTAGCGAGTTGCATAATCCTCCTATGATATTGTTTGAAATTTTAAGGAGAGCTTGAGCTATGAATCAGATCTTGTCAACTCAGTAGTCTTGGAAGAAAAAATATTGTATATTGTTCACCATTTTACATAATTGACTTGTTTTCCTCGAATTGTTTGTAAAAAATGGCCACTTGAAGGATTTATTTTACATAATATTCATATTAACTCTATCAACTATTAATTTTTAACTCATAATAAATATATTTTGATTTGGACAGGCACACATAATGAAGATATATCCAGCAGCATTCACAGTCTCTTTCTTCTATTTTCTGTTTGCTTCAATCTTGACATCATTGATCGGAATCATAGCAGAAAGAAACAATCCAAGCATATGGATCATTCGATTTGACATTACATTGCTTTGCATATTAGTCGGGGTACGTGAATATATTAATTTTTCTAGTTTTTTTTTTGTATATGTTTAACTTTGTTTTGATCCTAAAACAATTTTTAATCAGGGAATATTCAATCCAGCATACATTGCGATTCATTTGTGGGCTGTACGTTATAAAGGACCTGTTTATTTAGCCATATTCAGACCTTTATCTATATTAATAGCAGTCATTATGGGAACTATATTTCTTGGCGATCATTTTTATCTCGGAAGGTATATACATAAATCAATAATCTTTAGACATTTTTGGTTGTGTAATTAAACCCAAAAAAAGTAATCATTTCTGATTTTGTGGTTGATGTTGCAGCTTGGTCGGAGGAATTATAATATCAGTGGGATTTTACAGTGTGATGTGGGGAAAATCAAGAGAAGAGAAGACTCAATTGTTGTCGAGTTCAGAAGAAGCTTCTCTTCTAATTAAAAACATAGATGACAAAATATAGATCTATAAAAAAATTAGAAACGACCACAACTATCGTAGTTTGGTGGCTAGATGCTTTAATTATTATCTCTAATATCAAGTGTTCGATTGCAGGGGATCGAATAATCTTCACATGATATTATTTAGAGTTTTAGGAAGGGTTTAAACTATGAAACGGATCTTGTCGATCCAATTGTTGGAAAAAAAATTAAAAACGATGATAAGTTCGATTATCTCTGATCGAGATTAGAAGAAGTAATAAGATTTTTGTATATAGTTTTTACTCTTTGGATCCCTATGAAGTGAAATTTCATATAGAGCTTTATTCTAGTAGGACGAGTCTCCAGGTTTTGGATTGAAAGATTATTCTATTATTCAAAGTTAAAATAGTGTAGATAGACAACACCGGAAATTTCGACCAAAAAAAGAAAAAAAGACAACACTAGAATTAAACAACTTATAAAGTGGACAATCTAACATACGATCTAGATAAATGAGCGGAATAATCAACTTAATTTAGAGTTAGATTGTGGAGGAATAAAAGTAATAGATACTATTATGACAATGAGTTCCAAAGACTAGATTTTTTTGTTTTGGTTGTTGTAGAAGACACTTCATTGTCCAAATAAACCCTTCTAACTCCATGTAAAATGGAGATATCCAGCAGAGTTGACATTTTGTATTTGTTAGGTAATATAATATTCAAGAAATCGGTTTAGACAGGACCTTAGGGAAGTGAACCACGTTTGTTTTGATTATACTAAAATCAGATGCATTAGACGGTCAGAATAATTTGACATCTTTGGAGGTGATTAGGTGGTTTAGATGATGATTAGGCAGTTTTTATTTTTTTGTCAACAATTAGATCGACAAGTTTCGATATATAGTCAAACTCATCCCTAAAACCCCATATTTTTAACTTCTACATGTAATATGGTGGAGTCAAACTCCATATACCTGAATCATTAGCTGGAACATATAACCACTAGACTGAGAAGAGTTCGACAGATGAAAGTAGCTTAAATCGTTTATTTTTTGTTGTCAACAATTAGATCGACTAGATATTATCGATTTGATCCATAGCTCAAAACTCACTTCCTAAAACCTTAAATATTCCACCTGTAATAAAGAGAAATTAGTTGAATCATCTAATCCACCAGACTTAAAATAACCTAAACAACATCCATTATTTATCATGCCTCATGGAGAAGTGATAAACCCTATTGTGGTCTAACTTTTGGTTTTCGTCATGAGATGTTCTGTTCTTTAATTTAGGTAGTTGTTTTGTTGCTTTTCAGTTTGGCATCCATCTTGGCATGGCCATTTCACATCTAGCTTCGTTCGGTTCATAACAACGATGGCTGGTATCTTTCTTATTGTTCCTTTAATGTGAGTTTCTTGTTTAAATCTTAGTCTCGAACTCAAATCAAGTCATAGGATAGAATGTGCGGGAGCAATGATCATAGCTTCATTCCATAGGCTTATGTTATTTGTCTTTCGTCGATGTTCCTGAATATTTAGAGCTTTAATAGCTTAGACAATCGGTGCAGACTTTTCAATTCAATCGATCTTTTTTTACTTGTATTTGCTGAAATTCTAGCAACCAGTTGAGATGAATTGATTGAAAATAATTTTTTTTACTCGGTTTAGTCATTACCGAAAATCAAACAGTGTCGTTGTTAGGTTAGGTTTTCGACAATAGTCTATTCATCAGAGTTAAGCTCTTATCTGACAGAGATTAGAGAAACAACATATGTCCACTTCCTCATTTTTATTGTCAGACACGTCACCTAAAGCATGTTAAGTGGCACTATACTTAAGATTTTGTGTAAATCTTTTACTTTAATTGACTTGGTTTGTGTACTTGTAAATTTTACTGAATAAAGCTTTTGGTTAATGAAAAGTTGCTATTGACCCAATTAAAAATAAATAGAAAAAGAAAATAATAATAATAATAATTCCACGTAGCGATCACCTTCCTCCGTGAGAATTAAATCATCTGTCTTTTTTTCGATTTGTCGGTCCCGTAAAGTTTTTCCCTTTCCTTTCGTCTTCTCCTTCACCTCTCTTCACTCCCAAAATTCTCTTCCTAGGGTTTCTCTTTCACCAAAAACCCCTAAATCTTTCTCTCTGCTTATTATTACCCTTCTCTCAATTTTCGATCTTGCAAATTTTCCAATCAAAATCAGTCAAAAAAATGTCAGAAGGCTACGCAATCGAGCTCTACTTCGATCCAGCACTCGAGAACCAAGTTTTGAAAACTTGGAACGTCTTTGCTCGTCGTCAAATCAGTACGAAATTGATCAACACTGAATCTCGTCCACACATTACTTTATTCTCAACTTCGTTTATCGATTCAACAAAGGTTGAACCAATCATCAAATCATTTTCATCGAGGCAAGAACCAATCTCTTTGTCTTTCTCCTCAATTGGAAGCTTCTCGAATGACAACAATGTATTGTTTCTTTCACCTACACCTTCACTTTCGCTTCTTCAGCTTCAGGTTCAGTTATGTGAAGCGATGAAGAGAGAAGGTATTGAGATTGGTGAAGAGTATCGTGTTGATTCTTGGGTTCCGTTTTGTCCTGTGGCTCTTGATGTTCCTAAGTCACGTATTGCTGAGGCTTTCTTAGTTTTGAGGGATTTGAAGCTTCCTGTGAATGGTTATGCTATGGATATTGGTCTTGTTGAGTTTTCTCCTGTTCGTGAAGTCTTCTCTTTTGGTTTTGGTGACAATTTGGAGTCTTGATGTCTCTGGTTTGATGGTTTTATGTAATTCCTCTTGGTTGATATATCAAAATGTTACTATTGAGGAACAATAGAATTCTAAGGAATAGTTTTAAGAATTTGCTACTGTCTCTTCTCAATTCACTCTGTTCAAAAGCTTTGAACTTAATGAAACAGTATAGAAGCAATTATGGTTCTGTTGCGATTTGTGCTGGATCAAGTTTTGTGTAAAAGATTTGTTCTTTTTGTTCTGCAGTTCTTCTCCATATGTTGAGTTGTTGTTTATGTTAAATCTACATTTAGTTCATGTTGTGCATAGTTCTCGATACCCAAATTCTTGAATCTTTTGCAGATTAGAATTAAGCTCGACCACTTGAGATTCTTCAGTTGTGTTTCATGTCTTCTCATATGATTATAAACATGAATTGCTCGAAGCCATTGCGCTGTTTATAACTTGCAGAACTCAAAGGGGAAGAACTCAATGAATATACGAACTTGTAATGTATGCAGAAGATTAGGAGCGACCATATGTATGAGGTAAACGAAAGTTTTGTGTTTCTATTGAGTATTGTGTATTTTTCTCTATGTAAGGCCATGCCCATTGAGGGTTTTAGACCCTTTTTGGACACGGTTTCATAGGCAAATTGGTGAACTTTAGGAGAGAGGGGTTCACCAGAGTGAACCTCTGAGAGAGGGGTTCACGCCACGTGGTGCGTGATGATTGGTCGTTTTTAATTTTTATTTTTTTTAATTTTTTTTTAATTTTTTTTATTTTTTTTTTTTATTTTTATTTTTTTCTGGTGAACCCCATAAGGGGTTCACTAATGCTGATGCTCTAACATCACAGAACAAAAATCTCATCAGTAATAAACTTTATTCATAAGGAAAAGTAAAAGAATGTTTCTGCTATGTGTATCTATCCACAAATCATATCATCTTTATCTGTGTAAGTATCGCCATTAGAAACTCGTTCCATGCATCAATTGGGCCAGGCAAACACCAGTGCACGCAATCGTTGTAACCTTTCATCCATTTGTTTCCCCAGTAACTATTTGGATGCCCATCAGGTCTCATCAACATGACCCTAGTCACATCCAAAACTGCAAACTTCTTCTTTGTCTTGTTGTTTTGTCTTGTTATTGTATCTTCTAGCTGTTCAATCTGAGATGTCCTGATCTTCATCTCATTGCTCTGTAGGTCTATTTGGTTTTCTCCAAAAGGACTTGTTCTGCTGCACGCTCCTCCGGTATCCCAAGCCCCATTCTCGAAATGAGCCGGTGAAATAGTCCTCAGAACTGTCGTTAAATCTTCCTTACAATTCTCACACTCATCGATGTGCTTAAAGACAGCTGAGTAAACAAGCTTGAACCCTTCATCCGGGCTAATCTGAGTCATGTTCGGTAAGTTACAGTAAATACAACCAATTGACTCATCTCCTTTATGTATAAATATCGGTCTAAAGAACCAATGAGCAGCCGAGACAATCGCAATATCTGTATTAGGCAGACCTTTAAACCACCCTTCATCAATCTCATCAATATCTAGATCAAACAATCCAGTTCCCTTCTTGTTACCATCTATCCTCTCTTGTGCAGCCACAAGAAACTTAGTCCAAGATGTCGAAAGAGTGAAGTCATGTTTCGGAAAGTACCAAATCCTGTTTCTATCTTCTCCATCCTTGTAAATGTCTTTAGGAGTTTCTTCCTACACAAGCAAAACAACAAAGACCTTAAGCAAAAGCAATTATTCTTCCTTGTAAACAGAGCAACACAAATACTTACCATTGACAACAAACAGAGAAGAGATTCCATATGGTTCCTAGCTACAGAATCACCAATAAAACTCATCTTCTTGCCTCGAACCATATGAAGAAACGCCTTTGAATCAAACCTCGGAAGATCGCAACCATCAGGTTTCCATCTCCAGAACAAGAAATCTCTGTCTGGTCTACCATGTTTTATGCAGTTCTTTGAGTCAGGAATCGTTGAACAGGTTGAGTTCGTGTATAAAGATCCTCTTTTTTCAGTAACCCAATGTCCCTTATACAAATCACACTCAGAATCTAAAACAAAAACACAAACAAATCATTAGAATTCTCCAACAAAAATCTTAAAAAGATGGAATTTTTAAGGTTTACGAAATCTCCAAAAAAGAAAAAGAAAGAATTTTTTTGACTGGTTTCAAAACAACAACAAAACGTGGGAATAATTTAAACATAATATCATACAAGATTTCAAAGAATTCATCAATGAAGTCAAGAAGATTTTGATGATATTCATATATATTTACCTTACCGATTTGAGATTGAAGGGAGAGAAGATTTTGATCATCAATGGATTTAAAAGAATGTTTAGGGTAGAAGAAGAAAGCGATGAAGAAAATAGAAGGTAAGAGAAATGGTGCTAATTTTCTTTTGTTCGTCACTTTCCATTTCTCTGTAAATTCCCGGAAAATTGATGATGATGATTTCATTCTTGCATGTCGATTATCCCTAGAAACATGACATATATATAAGTGCAGAGATTTTAATTTTATTCTGTTTCCTTAAAACTATGTTTCATTTTTTTAAAATTAGAAAAAAATAATCAAAAATTAAGAAAATGAAAATGAAAAATTAGGAAAATATTTGACTTAAATAAAGGAAGATGAAACTTGAAAGGAAGGTAAAAAGAATTGAGAAAGTAATAACAAAAAATAAAATTGAGAAAGTCATTTAAGGAAAAAAATAAAAGAATTACAGTACAAAATACAATGTAACGGTAGCCGTCAGATGAAACACGTGGCATTCGATGATGTGATGTGTGTTTGCATGTGAGTTGTGAAATGTGAAGTGGTGAGTCTTTTTACACAAAACCATAATTCACGGCGTAATCTCTTTCTTTTTGTGGAAATTTTTGTTGTCACGTTTTGTGTAATTTATACGCGTCTATATGATTGTATTTTATTTTACCTTTTCACAACTTTTAAGGTTGTTATTAGACTAGGCATAATAATCAGAACCTGAATCTGAACCTGAACTCGATCCGAAATACCCGAAATTAAACCGAACTGGAATAGACAAAATACCCAAACATGTTTTAGATTATGAAAGTACAAGTACCCAAACCCGATCAAATAAAATCTGAAACCAAATGGATACTCGAAATACCCGAAATATATAATATATTTAAAAATAATTATTTATATATATTTTTTTTAATTACACAAGCATTCAAAATTATAACTATAAATCTAAATATACTAATAAATTTAGAATCAAAATAACCAGAAAAAATAAAATATTAAATAAATTTGATTTAAATATGGTTTTTTAAGAATTTTTTAAATTATTTTGAAAATGTTTAGATAAAAAAAATTAATTAAAAGACTCGGATACCCGAACCCGAACCAAACCCGACTCGAATAAGGTGTTTTATAAGAATCGAACTCAATCCGAACCCAAAAATTATTACCCGAACTCGTAAAATACCCGAACGGATCTTATATAGGTAAAGCCAAAATACCTAAAACTCGAAAGATCCGACCGAGCCGGTCTGGGTACCCGAAGACCTAGGCCTACTTGCTACTTGCTAGTTTATTTTTTGAACCTTTTTGAACTCAAACTGCATATTGAACCAAACTTTTTTTTGGAATGATAGGATAATTAGGTCGACTAAGTCGAACCATGGATCACTTATATATATTATATGGGCTAAAGTCTCTAGAGGACTAGACGAATATCCATTTTTTGGAGTTTACTTGTTATCGTTGTTTCATGGATAAATTTTAGAAAGATTCTAAATTTTTCTTAGGATTAGGATGGTTATGTTTCATGAACGATATACATGGAGTTTGCATGGGGGTTCAAGAAGTGAGGAAGAGTCTATCATCCCTATTCTCAGAGGATGAAACCTTTCTCTGGATAATGGTTAGCATAGTTCAACAACAAAAGTTAGAGGTGGATTTTGCAACTGATTGTTTGGACCTTACTAAAATAATGCAAGACTTAGATGATTGACCAAGTTTCCAACCATATATGGAGGATTTCAGAAAATTGATAAGCCTTTTTCTTTATATTCTTTGAATCTTATGCCATGTATATTGAATAATAGAGAATATTCTTTTGCTCGTCACGTTAGAGTTTTAGCTCGAAATTTTTTTTTTTTAAGACACTTTGGGTCCTCATTAGGAGGTAGTATAACGAATTTATAAATGGTTGAAAAAAAGTAACACAGAGTAATAGAACACATGCTTTTTCTCACCGAACCAAAATTCTTTATTTTGAATGATAGGGTCATTCGGTCGAATAGGTCGGACCATTGATCACTTATATATTTTATGAATATTTTTAAAATTAAATTCTATATGTAATATGATGATGTAACATGTGTCTTTTATTATATTCAATAAACGGAAAAAAAATGTGTAGTTTTTTTTGTCTAAAATACTACATGTGAGCTTATCTAAAACATGTTATTAAGAACACAATCTTTTAAAATCCGAAAATAACTAAATAAAACATGTAGTGCGAGGACTTGTGACACAACCCAACCTATGGACGTGAAATTAACGCGGCGCGGCCTAAGGTTTACTGCGACCGCGGCCTAAGTTTACTTAACAGATTGTGTTCCTTTATGCTATACTTAGTCATTTTTAGAGTTTTTCTTAGATAGATAGGCTCAATTTCATGCTTAAACGGTTTCTTTTATTTATGAACAAATACTAGTACAACAATATTAGCTATCACGGTTCTATATCATATTGAAACTAGAACAAGTACCCTTTCAACACCATCCCTTCCTTCATCTCGCCTCGGTCCCGCCCATAACTTAGCCTTTTGAGTTCCTTTCATGGGCAACCTTCTCACATACTTTCATAAAAGAATGCTTAAGAAACATTCGGCTTAGTGAGTGGATCATTCCGTCCCACGAATCATAACAAGGATCAGAACAACATTCAATTCAATCAAGTCATAAATATGCAAGTCAAAACACCATTCAGTCCGCCTGATTACCCTAAACCACCAGCAGTCTTTCCTTGATCCATTCATGCCTCGCTATAACCAGCCGTCAAGCATGTACCACGATCAGACTCCGACTAGCCCAAGGCACTGATCGACCAAATAATTATCAAGTATGAACATGACAAGCAATCATCGCAACCAAACCTACCCATCCTTAGACTTAACGAATTTAAGTTAAAACTAACCCGAGTTAGACCCACGGTCACGCACTCACCTTTGCCGAACTTCTACCTGACACCTCTTGATGCTTCTTGGTTCGAACACTGATCATGTCAACTCGCTAAGGTCTTGATCACTGCTGAACACTTCTCGAATCAGACTTGATATTTCTCGAGCACCTTGGCTTTACTTAGCTCTTTCTAGAGTTTTTCTGATTTTTTTTCTATCTTTTCATGATCCTTCAAAGAGAACTGAATGAGAAGTATTTATAGAGCCTGAGCTGGTCAAAGCTTCCTTAGCCCTTGGGTTTTCCCTAGCTTTCTTCGCCTTTGGGTTTTCATTAGGCGCTAATTGCTTGCTTAAACTCGGACAAAAACTGTTCACGCAGCTAAGTGCTCACGCAGGTGCTTGCAGAACCCAAACCTGCTCACCCAGTTGCTTGGTTACGCAACTACTTGCTTTGGCTTGGACTTGCTTACGCACCTACTCGACTACACAGCAGCCTACTTACGGCCCAACTAGCTCACGCACCTACTCGGCCACACAGCTACTCGGCTAGTTTTCGACTCAGATTCCACTTAAGTCTTGCGGACGTTCGGATTTCCGCGGCCAGACTCGGCTTGGATCGTGGTTTCTCGCCACTTGGCTTAACCTGTTCCAATCCGATCGACCCAAATCACCATCAACTCGATCTGACCGGATTAGACTCAGCCGCGGCTCCGAAATCACCCGAATGGACTTGCGGGACGTGAGCAGATCGCAAGGCGTGGGCAGATCGCAGGACGCGGGCGTTTTAACTTGCCCATGTATATTTTTGTGTCACCTGTTTGGTCAGTCTTTTAATAAAATATAAATCAAGTTGACAAAAAAATGGTATATATGAAAAACAAAGAATGATTAAAAAGAACTTTTATTTGTCAATAATTTGGATCAACAAGGCCCGATCTATAGCCAAAGCCTACTCCCTAAATTTTTTTTTTTCCACTTGTCGTAGGGAGGGATCAAATCCCGGTCCCTTGAGGATTTGTAAAGTGAGAAACAACATTGGTCTACCTGTCCTCGACGATTAAAAAAAACTTTAGGATGGATAAAAATTTCAATGATATATTAAAACAAGGAAAGAATAAAGCATAATCATAATAAGAAGTCTAATTCACAACGCGAAGTTTAAGTTTAAGTTGCTGGTTGGAAACCTCTATGAAAAAAGAATAAAGCACAATCTTGTGGATCCAATCTTTATTTAGGTTATGGATCGGATGTTGTCTAATATACAACGCTTATTTTTTTTTTTGTCAACAATAATTGGATCGACAAGATCCGATCCATAACCTAAATGCTCTAGCTAAAGCATGATGAGATTCAAACTCACCATTTGATGTCAAGCTAAATCAGGGACAAGCTAACTAAATCACCTGCTTCTTGGCTGTCTCGCTCGTTATATGTAGTGGTTTTGGAAATCTTTGTATGTTTTTTTTTAAGGTTTATGTTGGTTTTGCTTTCAAAATAACGTGTCATGAGACCAAACCCGACCTTGTGCATGTGCAAAGAGTGCATTTGCACATGGCCCAATATCAAAATATATTTTTTTAATATTATTTAGGGTCAAAAAAATTTTAGATCTAAAATTTTAATGTATTAAGGCCTTTTTTTTCTTTTTTTGCACTAGAGTCCATACAAAGTTAAGCCAAGCATGTATGAGAGAAGCCAGAAACTTAGAATGAAACTTATCTCTTTTACATGCCTATTACCTAGTGTATATCAAACACCAAACATGCTATCGTTGATTAGCTTTGAATGATGATAGCTTCACTTCACAAGACTGGAAATGTTGAAATAAACGAGTCCACCTATCCAGATACTTTTTTAGTAAAAAAATTAAAACAAATAATCATCTTAAAAACTTTTTATATATGGGGTTTGAAACCTATTGATGATGAATGAATTCTAAAAATCTAGCTTCTCAAAAGTTATATAAATCTAGCATCTTATGTTATTATTCCAAAAAAGGATTCTCAAAAAATTTCTAAGACTTGTGATTTTTTATTAAAATTTTTATAAAATTACGATTCTAAAATTACAATCTTCAAATATATTCTTAAGTTTGATAATTTGATTATTATTTAAAATGAAATGAAATTAAAAAAATTTAAAGATATTTTTTATTTTTTAATTTTATTAATTAATACGTAGTCTACACGTCACAAAGTCAAAAGATAACATGGGCATGAGAAGTCAACCTTTATCAATCACGATTAATACATCTGCATCTGTATTTAAAAACAAGCCTTGAAAAACATGGAAAACATTTAAATAAATTAAACATTTTTTCTAATAAATAAAGTTTAACGTGTTTCATAAGAGTTCGATACGTCGTTGAATTACAATCAAAAGGACTCACAGTATTACGAGGCCCATCTCTAGACATATTCTAATTAATAAGGTGAAGATTTCAGGCCCACTAGCCTATCAAATTTTATACGTTCATATGGAGATGAAACCTGAAAAGAACGAGGCTTCTCCAACTCATCGACAATCTTGAGCATACACTACCTGCTACGATGTCATGAGGATAGCAAAATTCAGAGTCACATTTGGAAAGCGATCCCTTAGCTCCTATGGCACATATGGAAAGCCCGTTCAAAAATACTCTTATTCTTGAAAAGACTCTGTTAGATTCAGGGAGTGTAGTAATTAGTGCCGGTTCAAAAATTTTATGTTTTTTTTTTCTTTCAACTTCTTCGTTGTGAATCTAAAGTCTAGATTCGGTTGATTAAACTTTGAGAATGAGAAGAACTTGAAAGTAAAAACACATAAGACTTTTACGAGTTCAGGTTTCGGAATGAAACCCTATATTTCGCTGGAGCTTTGCTCCAAAATCCATTATCACCAAATCGACCTTTGCTCAATCTTGAGCTGATTACAAGTGAAGAACCTTAAGCTCTCAAGAACAACCCTTCCCAAGTATTAAGGTTTGTAATTGACTGAGTCTAATTGATAGACAACCTCTGTTAATATATACAGAGAGGAGCCGATGGTACAATACAGAATATACAATATTCAGTTTCCTTAATTACAGGCAATCA